>VYZW01026161.1:8436-27901 GCA_013401315.1 Balaeniceps rex
GCAGTACTCCAGGTGAGGTCTCACCAGAGCAGAGTAGAGCAGCAGGTTCAAAATGTAGTAGCTTGCTTTCAAGTTAGCTTTATATTATAATTCCACTTAAAAAAAAACATTTGGGCCCAAATTCTTTCAAGAATTAAGAGACTATAAGATAGTGGGTATTTTACTTACTTTGTCATGGTACAAATGACTACATAACGTTCAGGGCAATAGCAGGAAAACTGGGTCCTTCCACTGAAACGGAAGGGTCTGAAGTAGTATAGCCAAGAACATGACAAATGAACTCCTATGCTTTTTTTTCCTGGATAGACCTGTCAGCCGGCTGAAATATGGCCCAAATTCATCTTACTGATCTTTAGGAGTTTAATCAAGGTGACTAAGATAAGAGTATCATCAGCGTAAACCTGTGTAACCCTGCATGTCCTATCAGATTGCATGCTATCGCAAGTCTCTAAAATATCATGTCGGTAGCTCTTGCTCTATAGAAGCCACCAGTGATATATGGTAACACAATGTATAGGAAAACTATACACGCTCATACGTTAATGCCTTGTAAAGTGTGGCACACTCTTCCAGCACCCATTCATTCCATCAGAAAAATCCATTTCCATGCACCTTCCAATGTTTTGTAATCCTTGAACTGTCTTGTGCCTAGTATTGTTTGTCAGCTTGCACTTTCTAATTGCTTATGAAGCAGCCTAATGATGATAATTCATGACCACATATTGAATAATTCTTTTTTTAAGGATATAAAAATGGAGACATTAGCTTCAGATCAAGATACTCTCTTCCCCATAATGTTTCAATGCCTTTAAATTTAATTAAGCAAGACTTTTAATAGAAATAATACATATATTATCACAAACATTAACTTTTCATTTAAATATTTAAATTATTCATTTCAATTGATATATAAAATATCATATAAAACTCTGCCTGCAAGCACTGCCTGCTTGCAGGTACTGGCAGAAGACAGCAGACAGTCTGTAAGTACATCTGTCAGCAAGTGCTAACACATATCTGGCAACTGCAAGGGAATGTGTGTGGGAGATATCTTCTTGCTTGTACTCCTTTCAGAAAGACCACTTTCTGATGTCTTTTAGAACAAACTGATTCAGGGAACACCAGAAAACAGTGCTCCACAATAAATTACTTTCCACTCTTCAGAATACACTCTTTCCACAGAGAATATTTTTTTCTATTCCTCAAAACAGTCTAACTATATTGACAAGTCCTGTAATTAGATCTCAGACAATAGAAGGGAAAGAGAGCCAGTGGAGCTGCAGAAATACTTGTACAAAGGAGCATAATTAGAGAGTTAAAATAAGGAGCAATGAACAGCTGCATAAAAGAACTACAAATTCATTAAAACAGTTTTCTGCTGTTCATTTAACATCTATTATTGAAAATTAAACTGTGCAGGTCTCCGTTGTTGAAATTACCATTCTTCACTCTTTAGGTTGTTGACATGGGGAGTTAAAAAATGTTCAATTACTGGCACAGTCTACTTTGTGGAGACTGCAGACAAAGCAACACAGCTAAATATCAGAGGATAGCTTAACAAAGGGCTCTAAGCAAACCATTACAGCTTATTTCTTGGTGTGGGTACTTTTCATCCTTTTAAGTTTGACTATTACGTTCTGGTAAGGTAAAACAAGATAGACTGGGAGAATTATGCCAGATTGTAATGAGATGAGGGGAAAAAAGAGCCAAAAAATGTTGCCATCTCTTGCAAGCATAATTTTAGATCTTATGCCAAAAATAATGCATTTAAATGAGTGCCTGTCAAGTAAGCAATGTTTATTCAGCCATTTGAAATTAATGACTTTCAAATGCTTGCCATAAAATATAAAGCTGGTAATATGAAAAAATACATAAAGTAGAGAAAAATGATCCTGAAATAACATTTTAGATTTCTGTAACCTGAGGGAGAGTTTACATACTAAAAGAGAAAAATATTAAAACAATGCCAATATTCCCCATTCTTCTTTCACTGTAGTGTTAATTTCAGGGTTTCTCCAACTTTAACAGACAGGAATCTGGGGAGAATCTAGAGTCTATGCCAAGTCTGTCACATGGCCAAACCAATGTGAGTAACAGGGGAGACTCTTCTTCGAACTGAATGAATTTGCGTCAATACTTAAAGCTATTTTATAACCTTGCGGTAAAGCTTTTGACGTGCTGATGCAGTGACAAACTGCGATACTTAATTCCCTTTTCTTACACCTCGAGAGGCTCTCCATTCCCCACAATTGGTTAAGACATTTTTGCAACACTTCATGGCTACTTGTGGTAAACTCTCACTGGAACACTACCTGGAAAAAATTATTAGTAATTTAATCTAACTGCAAACTAGAGCCTTTTTGCTCATGCAAGATATTACTTTTAACATAAGCACCATTTAGTTGTTACCTGAAAGCCTAACAAACTTCTGGTTTTCCACTTAAAATGTACAAATCCAAGTTAATACAGTGGTGAATTGAGATGCTATTTAGCCCTACCTCTGCTGTGCAACGTGGTTTCAGCCAGAACCTCTCCCCTAGATGAGAAAAAATGTATAGACAGAAAAAGAAAAAATATATACAGTTATCAAATGTGCACCTGTAATTTCTGGGGTTAATTTACATTCCAACATAGCAATTTCAACTGACATGACAAGGCAGGATTGGGATGCCACTGAGCTACACTGCTCAGCGAAGCATGTGTCAGTTGGAACATGCGCTACTTAGGAGATGAATGACAGCAAGCTTGGGAGAGAAGAGGGTATTTCACAGGCAACCACAACAGACAAAACCTTTCCTCCAGCTTTTCAGTAGGGTTGCCACCATATTAGTACTAATATGTCAGAAGAGAAGGCTTTTTGTTTTGCATCTCAACTGAAAAGCAATACAGGGGTGATTGTTGGATATTTTTTCTTTTCTTTTCTTTTCTTTTCTTTTCTTTTCTTTTCTTTTCTTTCCTTTCCTTTCCTTTCCTTTCCTTTCCTTTCCTTTCCTTTCCTTTCCTTTCCTTTCCTTTCCTTTCCTTTCCTTTCCTTTCCTTTCCTTTTAACCAAAGGAGCTTTAAAATTGATACAGGGTGGGAGAAATGAAATGGAGCGCATGCCAGATAAAAATGCCAGAGGCCAAATCAAACAAACGTCTGCACTTGGCACATAGATATTACAGCAATAGAAATATTATAGATTTTTTCCAGCTCCAGGGACAGCTTATACATTTGCATTAAGTCTTTGGATATGATACATAACGTCATGCAGAGCAGAGAAATGCAGCTTTTCTTCTTGCAGGAGAGTGTCTTGCTTGTTTTCTTCCTGTCCCCGTGATCCTTGCATTCTCTCCCATGTGGTGGTCCCCAAGCCAGCTCCAGGGGGAGCAGGGTGCTGCAGTTGTTTTGCCTTGATACATGGTGGGAGCACCCCAGCCCAGGACACAGCTCCTGCTCCCTGCTTACTGACAGACATGAGCTCACTCATTGGTATGAGTTAGGCAATCAGACTGAGCAAGATGTGCTATCCTTACTTCCCACTGCCTGACTCCAGCCACTGAGCCCCTGTACAGGTGATGGGAACCATCACCATCATCAAATTTTAATGAAAAGGATTGGGTTTGTGGTGAGTTTGATTGTGTTGGAGCATGCTAACCATGCCTCAGGAGACTTAGCAGTACAACGTGCAGGTTATGAGTCCCAAAACAGCTTCAGACTGCAAGGTATGCAACTTGACTAAGGTCACACAGTCTTTGACAGTGTGCACTAAAAGAAATGCGGCTGCCCAAATATATTTTGTGGATGCTAAAGTGGATTAGCATTTAGGTGAGATCTTCCTACTGGCATTTTTAAAAGCATCCAGACATATAAAGTTTATGCATTCTGAGAGACTGAATCCCTTGAGGGCAGAGTAGACCTGAGGGTTTGAAAGTTTTAAGCTTAAAATTGCACATTCTTGTCTATAGGCACTTATCAGACTTAATTGCAATTCTGAGCACATTTTTCTTTCACTTACAAATCTATTTCAGTAAATTGCATTCATAGCACCTTATTAAGATTAGTAAAAAAAAAAACCCACCACACACCAAAAAATGAATTTTAAACAAATTCCCCCAAGTGTTTTTCTAGAAAAAAGGGGAAAGAGATTGAGGTCATCAGCCAGAATACAAATCAATTGGTGGTGTAGAAAATGATATGCTCCTGTGGCTTAGTGAAATACAAAGTAATATACCTGAACATCTGAAAAAGAGGACTCTGTGGTTTTCCTGAGCTGTCTAATAGTCAGACTTTCCTTGCTAACAATACCTTCTTTTTACAGGGACTGAAACATTATTTAAACAATTATAAGCTATTAAGTAAAAGATGAATTACAGAGAAAATTGCACCATTAGTAAAATTTAAGTTCTTAACTTCATGTGATAAAAGATGGTAACCTTTTTGTAATGGTATTTCAATTTACCATTTATTATAAAAGTCTAATTTAGAAGGTAAAACGAATTCTGGTTCTAGTCTTATTACTCTGGCTGTTATATTTCTATGCAAGTTTTAATTCATAACACAGCTCCAGCAAAATTAACGAAAAATGTTTTAAAATAATTTAAGGTCTTGGTTTCAGCACTGAAGTATATTAGAGATGATAGCCTTGATTAAAAAGGTAAGGCAATACTTTTATACATAAAGTATATAGAGCACCTCTGATATTTAAAATACAGCTATCAGTTTTGTTTTGTTCTTACAAGCTTTTCAAAACATCATAAAGTTTCAGTGAAATGTTATAGTAACTGCTGACAATTTGTTTCCCTTGTTCCTTCTATGAAATGCTATTTCTAGTTCATCAGGCGTTAGGAAGTAACCTAATTTTTAATCCTAAAATAGAGAAAATAAAATATAAATTAAATTTTGGAGAAAACTTAATGAGTAATTGTTTTTCTTTTAAAATTGTTATTATTACTATTACCAGCTTGAAAATACTCCCCTCCCTCTTTCTAGCATCCTTTTTATTAGGCAGTTTTGCATATGAGGGTGGAGGTGGGAAGGAAAAGAAGTAATCTTTTCAGACAGCCTTTTTCCTGCATGAACTGAAGAACTTTTTGATCAGAACCATCCAAGGGCATGTAGTTTTTGAAAGCTCACCAGAGCACAGGCCTGATTTGGTGAAATCACTGGGTCACTGTGGTAAGCTTCACCAAATTAATTGGTGAGAAATGTGGTTTTGGCCAAACAGCCAGAGGTGAACAAACTGTAAAACAGGCGAGCCCTTAATGTTATTTTTACTGTATGCTTTGAGACCTTTATTCTACCCTTCTGCAAAAAACTTTTTGCAACATTCCAAAAATTCCTGTTCATAAATAAGGAGAGGAAAAGCATAAACCAGGGGGCAGTAATAATGGTGCGCAGTCTGAGGCACCCCAAGACTACCCACCCCACAAGAACCATAAGGGCATTTCCTGACGTGTGCCAGGGTCCCGCCTGGCGTCTTTTCAGCTTCTCTGTCAACCTGTAGACTGCCAGGGGATGGAGAGGTGGCCTGCAGAAGTGTCTGCACTGGTTTTGCCTGCGTTTTGATGGATCCAAAGGTCATTTTGAATAACTGTGGATAAGAGGTGCATGGCATGCCGCTGCTGCAGCTGCAGCCACCCACAGCACATAAAGCAAAGCCCGCAGCTGTGGCAAGGAGCACACCAGACCTGGCTTGCAAAGAGCTCTCCCTCGCTAACCCATGTCTCTTGCTTCTTTCTGTCATTACAACAGTCCAAGAGGGAAAAAGTATCTTAAAATCTGACCTAAAATAACTATTTTTTAGAGTTCTAGCAGAACAGATTATTTCTGAATCCAGTGTGCTGCTGGATTTCAGTGGGTTTGCAGAAATGGAGATGTGTTTCAGAAATTAACTCATATTGTCTTTATTTTTACCATTGCTACACTGTCTTGATGGTGCACCTCCTGCATGCTTTATAATTGTGATGTTAAAGCACCGCATTAATAAGAACAAATACATTCATTTTAAAAATAGTTGATATTTCCGAATGCAAAGCCTGAAATCCTTTCTCAGTCAAACGGAGAAGGGACAATGCCTGAAACACCTCAGACCAACAGTCTCATTTCTCCATGAAGCTGTCACCATTAAAAAGTTAACATGAACACACAGATGTACCTGAGACACCACAGCATGTTACAAGAGTTTTGGTACTAGAGCGGGTAATGACCTTTGGTATTTCAAAGCTATTTGACGGAGGGAGAGCACACACATACATGATGTACCATCTTAAAAGGCTGACTTTTTAATGCTGACAGCTATTCCTCGGTGAAATCTCATAAAACAAGACATGGTAGTTTAAAATCCAGCCCAAAGAAGGTTTTGGAATAAAAGTCAGAAATGTGGTTTGTGCCTGTCGGAGAACCCTCTGTTTCTCACACTCTGCTTTGCTTCAGTGTTCATAGGAACTCAAAACATAATAGAAACTAAATATTGGTTATTTCTTTATAATATTGTAAGCTGACTGGAGTTGGACTACCATCTCTATCTTGCCCATTATTGAAGAGAGCCTTAGCATTTGATTTCTCCCCTTTCTGTTTAGGTCATTTACAACACCTAGCAAATATAAACTTACAATACTGTAAACAGATACTAAAAATAATAATGATTCTTTTTTTTGATTGCTTGTTTGTTTTCTTGTCGTTTTTTTTTTTTTCATTAAACACATTGGACTCGTGCCTTGGGAATTATAATGTATGCTTAGCCTAGAGAATTCCGTCCACTGATTGTACAGGTTATATGGTTAAGCAAACAACTGTACAGGTTCTCCTTTAATAACCTTTGAAATTTAAGGGAAAGGTCATCAGCTTTACACAATGAAAAGCTATGATCTCTGCAATCAGAGGTTATACAATCATGGTTAGCATCAATGGCTATATTCTACAGAATAATTTTCCTTTTTCTGAGGAGAGAGGAGTTCCTGATACTGGTGTTTCTGTGTGGGTTTTTTTTTAACAAGATACATATTCATCAGGTATCACACTGATATCACTATCATTTGCTCACAAGGGCAAATGAATAACGCTAGCACCATAATTCCTTTCTGGACAATCCTCAGTGGTGCTGTATTCTTGTGCAAATCCTGATTTGAAACAATAAAGCTAACTTTGTCATCAGAGTAACAGAAGAGATGCAAGAATGTAAAAAAGGATTTGCTTCATCAATGATTTGAGAGTTGGTTTTTTTAAAAATCTTTTTAAGACTGAGTTTAAATGTGGGTAGGAATATTGCAGCATCTTATACGAAAAGACTTCCTCATCAGTCCTTCTTAACTTTATAATAAACCAGAAATCTTTCTTACACAGATTTCAGTAAAAGAGTCACACTCTAAAGAAAACCAGTTATTAACAGAAACCTAAATGAAAAATGTTGCTATCAGAAACCATGGCCTGCATTTCATCTTTCGGTGTGTGATAAACTCTCATGAATCACTTTCTGTTTACTGCAGGAAAGTATGTGAACGTAAGGAGTTATCATGGAAGAGCTGACATGCTATGATTTTGAACATTTCGTGTGTTTAATGTGACCATATAATGCCATACCTGCTGTTACAATTCTGTATCTAAAACTTTATTTGCATTGTTGTACTCCTTGTATCAAAGAATCCAAAACCTGCAATATTAGCGAAAAATACATTCCCTGCAGTGTCTGTCCCAAGCACCTTCTTTTGTCACCTAACAGAAAGCGTTTCAGGCCTTTACTTATCTACCCACTTAAAACTGCTGATAAATTGTCACTAACAAGCATTTGACTGCAAAGAGAGAAAGGACGCTCACCTCAAAGGCTGTTTTAAGTCATTTTATTGATTTAATATGCCTAGTATTAATACAGCTGGTAACATTTAGCAGACATAAAAGTACGTTTACTTTACCTAGTCAGTTGTAACTGAACAAAGAGGTCAAATAGTATTGCAGTGTTTTGCAACAGCTGTGTGTCTTCACAAAAGAAAGCAAAGCCATGTTGTACAAATATTCTGGCATATGTGAAGATAATCTGACTTCTAGTCATTTAAGAAATACAGATTATGCAGAGAAATTACAGATTGACTGAAGTATTTTTAGCCATGAAACACACATTTGTCCGTATTTGGGTACTCAGGAAAGGTTACAAAATGATAGGTCTGGAAACAACGCCTCTTCACTCTTCACTCATTGCTAATACCACTCTAGATCAGGAGTACAAAGTATAATGCAGTCACACTCCAGTGACCAGATGCTCTGTTGATAGCAGACATCCCAGACCACCTGTTTTCACATCCTTACACACACTTTAGTCTGCCATTCAAAATAGTCTTGTGCTGCAATTTGGCATTGGATATGACTATTGCTCTGGCAGTGAGCCAGACCGAAGCACAATGCTCTCTATCTGTCAGTAAAATCCAAGCAAAGCCATGCCAAGCAACAAAATCTATACTTCCATTTTTATAAGCATCTGTCTGTAGAGAGACGGGGAGAAGAAGGAGGAAGATGACTGGTGGAAAAGAAGTGAAATGGTTAAATCTCTGCAGTTACCGCATAATCCATTCTTGTTAACATTTGAAATTTTCTAGTTCCCAGACATCTCAGCCACTCTGCCTCTCACAATTCTCCAGATGATCCACAAAACACATGCTCATCACAATGCCATAAACATGCTACAAAACTGGGAGAATACCAAGGGAGATACCAGCAACCTCAGTCTGCTAATATGATTCCTAGAGAAAAGAAAATGTATTACAACCACCCCTCTCATTTTTTATACTAGATATATATTAAGGAAAATCTTTGTAACATTCTAGCTTCCTGGAATACAGTCAAAATGTGGGCTTTTGTATGTCTAGCTGTGAAATTTCAGATAGTGATATGGATGGATGAATGGATACACAACATAGTGTAAGTCTGACACATGCAGAAGGCAGGGGCCTTTTGTCTAGGACTTCTGCATATCAGTGGAGGAGAAACTCCATGCATCAGGCAGCTCAGCTGCAACAGGGTCATGTGGCTGCGGTTATCAGAGGACACCAGCACTTTCACAGAAGGCACTGACTCCTGGGACAAGAAAGTCAGTGTGTGTGTGCATGCTCAGACAAACCCTCAGTAGGGAGAGGGCCCCATAGCAGAAGGCACTGGGAGCGAAGGACAGTGGGTCTCCTGTATGCTGGCAGGTCTCCTTGCAGGCCCCGTGATATTAAATCTTTGTCTCATGAAGATCCTTTACATGTTTTCCACCAAGAAATGAACCCCTGAGACTTTGGAATCAAGCAACTTCCTTAGCCTAGGAGTGTTGAAATCACTGCTTGTCCAAAGTGCAAAATCATTTTATTTTTCCTTTATTTACCTTTTTCTTTTAACTTC
The DNA here is from genome assembly GCA_013401315.1 of Balaeniceps rex. Classification (NCBI taxonomy): domain Eukaryota; kingdom Metazoa; phylum Chordata; class Aves; order Pelecaniformes; family Balaenicipitidae; genus Balaeniceps; species Balaeniceps rex. Next base: position 17,788 of record VYZW01026161.1, read on the forward strand.
ATGGCCACCAGCTTAACCACTTACTTATCAGTAAGTGGAAGGAAACACTAGAAGAAAGAAGAGAATACAGTGGTATAGGAAATTGCTGCAATAATCATCTTCTCCTTATTTCTTTTTATTTGCATCGAACAGGTTTAACTGCAATGTTTAATATGCTCTTTGCAGAGTTTGGGACCTCTTTGCTTCCTCTTTACACAGAAATGAGTGTTACCTTCTCTAAGGCATCATGGGTATTTATGTTAAAAATTTTTAATTATGGTAGAATATGAGAAACTATATAACAATAACTATGTGAATAAAGTTTGTCACTGTTAGAGTAACAGTTATTGCTAAAAAGCAAAAGAAAAAAGCTCTGCTTACTTTTGGCAACACTTTGCAAACTACATTAATAAGAATATTTCACACTGTTATTTTAAGACAGCCATTAAGAGTATTGTAGAGCTGATTCTCATATATCTTCACTTCTCCAGCAGGAACTGGCAGAGTCCCCTGTCGGAATGTCACCTGGAACCAGTGTTTCAAAGCTTCCTCTGTGAATTCCTGTGAGTGCTCTTGCTGTGGCTCATATGCAGAAACACTGAACATACTCCTAAGAGATATTTACTGCTCGGTTGTGGTTTGTTTTTTTTTCTTTTCTCAAAGGAATTAATTACCATTTTAACAAATATTTTGCTTTACTCTAGTCACCATTCTAGTACCTTATTAAAACGTCCACTCTATATGAAAAGTTAAGATATTTTTAAATGGAGAAAATGTTATGCATAAACAGCAATGGATGGTGATCTTTTTTCATTGTTTTACTGTTCAGGAACATAATGGATAATAAAGTTTTGAGATAATTTTTTTCTGTCTTGGCTCTGTGAGTAATAAGTAACCCACCTTCTGTATCCTCCTGTTAGTCTATCATCAGTGCCTAGTATATCATGATTTTCTCAGAGATGTTCTGTGTAAGATTTGCAGAGACTTCAGTGTATTTCTGCCTACAGCTGCCTAAATACTAAGTGTATGTGCTCAAATTGTAATCCACCTATAGCTCCACCTTGGAGAAGTCAGTATTAAGTTGTTTAAGCATCCAACATTTTTGTTACTTAACATTTGCTTAAATGAGTCGTGGTACTGTTTTTACGCCTAAGCCTCAGCAAGCCTTAAGGGTTTGCTTCCAAACCAATTCCCTATCAGGCCACATGGTAAAAACAAAACAAAACAAAACAAAACAAAACAGAAAAGAAGGACATCTTCAAGCTTAGAGCTTCAAGTGACTGCTTTAATTTCTCTCTTCCCTTTGCTATTAGGAAGAGGGACCTGAGGTTCCCTTGCAGAAGTGCATGCCAACCAGCAGATGGGTCTCTGCCAGTGTTCCCCTATGAATATCATAGAATCATAGAATGCTTCGGGTTTAAAGGTCATCTAGTCCAACCCCCCCTGCAATGAGCAGGGATATCTTCAACTAGATCGGGTTCCTCAGAGCCTCGTCCAACCTGACCTTGAATATTTCCAAGGATAGGGCATCTACCACCTCTCTGGGCAACCTGTTCCAGTATTTTACCAACCTCATTGTAAAAAATGTCTTCCTTATATCTAGTCTGAATCTACCCTCCTTTAGTTTAAAGCCATTACCCCTTGTCCTATTGCAACAGGCCCTGCTAAAAAGATTGTCCCCATCTTTCTTGTAAGCCCATTTTAAATACTGAAAGGCTGCAATAAGGTGTCCCTGCAGCCTTCTCTTCTCCAGGCTGAACAAGCCCAACTCTCTCAGCCTGTCCTTGTAGGAGAGGTGCTCCAACACTCTGATCATTTTTGTGGCCTTCCTCTGGACCCAATCCAACAGGTCCATGTCTTTCCTGTGCTGAGGACTCCAGAGCTGGACACAGTACTCCAGGTGAGGTCTCACCAGAGCAGAGTAGAGGACCAGAATCACCTCCCTCGACCTTCCTGCCACGCTTCTTTTGATGCAGCCCTTCTGGGCTGCGAGCACACATTGCTGGCTCATGTCCGGCTTTTCATCCACCAGCACCCCCAAGTCCTCCTCTGCAGGACTGCTCTCAATCCATTCATCCCCCAGCCGGTATTAATACCCAGGGTTGCCCCGACCCAGGTGCAGGACCTTGCACTTGGCCTTGTTGAACCTCATGAAGTTCACACAGGCCCACTTCTCGAGCTTGTCCAGGTCCCTCTGGATGACATCCCATCCCTCAGGCGTGTCAACTGCCCCACTCAGCTTGGTCTCATCTGCAAACTTGCTGAGGGTGCACTCGATCCCACTGTCTATGTCATTGATGAAGATATTAAATAGTACTGGTCCCATTACAGACCCCTGAGGGACACCACTCGTCACCGATCTCCATCTGGACATTGAGCCGTTGACCACTACCCTCTGGATGCGACCATCCAGACAATTCCTCATCCACCGAACAGTCCACCCATCAAATTCATCTCTCTCCAAGTTAGAGAGAAGGATGTTGTGCGGGACTGTGTCAAAGGCCTTATGGAATTCCAGATAGACGACATCCGTAGTTCTTCCCTTGTCCACTGAGGTAGTCACTCCATCATAGAAGGATACTAGGTTGGTCAGGCAAGACTTGCCCTTGGTGAAGCCATGCTGGCTGTCTTGATATACTTCCCTGTCCTCCATGTACCTTAGCATAGCTTCTAGGAGGATCTGTTCCATGATCTTGCCAGGCACAGAGGTGAGGCTGACAGGTCGGTAGTTCCCAGGGTCCTCCTTTCTATCCTTTTTAAGAATGGGCACAATGTTTCCCTTCTTCCAGTCATGGGAGACTTCACCTGACTGCCATGACTTTTCAAATATCATGGAGAGTGGCTTGGCAACTACATCAGCCAACTCCCTCAGGACTCTGGGACGCATCTCATCAGGACCCATAGACTTATGTATGTTCAGGTTCCTCAGGTGGTCATGAACCTGATCTTCCCTTACAGTGGGAGGGACTTTGCTTCCCCAGTCCCCATCTTGTGGTCGATCCACTTGAGAGGTGTGGGAAGAGAGGTTGCCAGTCAAGACTGAGGCAAAAACCTTGTGGAGTACCTCAGCCTCTTCTTTGTCCATTTTACCAGTATGCCAGTCTTGCTCATCGGGGGCGGGGGTGGGGCGGGTATGCTTTCTTTGACCTTCCTTTTCTGACTGACATACCGGTAGAAGCCCTTATTATTATTTTTTGCATCCCTTGCCAAGTTCAGCTCCAGCTTGCACCTTGGCCTTCCTGACCCCATCCCTACACAACTGGGCAACATCCCTGTACTCTTCTCAGGATACCTGTCCCTGCTTCCACTGCCTGTGCATTTCCTTCTTGCCCTTTAGTTTGACCAGCAGGTCTCGATTCATCCATGCTGGTCTCTTCCCTTCCTTCCCCAATTTCTTACACCTGGGGATCGAGAGCTCTTGCACTCCATGGAAAGCGTCCTTAAAGATCTGTTCTGTTCCCTTGGCCCTGAGGGCATTTTCCCAGGGGGTCTTACTGACTAACTTCTTGAACAGCTGCAAGTTTGCTTTCCTAAAATTCAGAGTCCTGACTTCACTCCTTGCCTGACCCACATCCCTCAGGACTGCAAACTCCACCAGTGCACAGTCACTGCAGCCCAGGCTGCCTCCAATCTTGACGTCACCGATTAGCTCACTTGCACTGGTGACCAACAGGTCCAGTATCACATCCCTTCTGGTAGAGCTGTCTATCACCTGGTTGCAGCGCTCACCGTGCTGCTTTTCCAGCGGATGTTGGGGTGGTTGAAGTCCCTCAGCAGGATGAGAGCCTGTGAGCGCGATGCCTCCTGGAGCTGGAGTAAGAAGGCTTCGTCAATAGGCTCCCCTTGATCGGGTAGCCTGTAGTAGACACCAAGCACAAGGTTGCCTTTGTTGCCTCTGTCTCTGATTCTTACCCATAAGTTTTCAACCTGCTTGTGGCTATTCTTCAGAGACAGCTCTTCACACTCTATCCATTTCTTGATGTAGAAGGCAATGCCTCCTCCCCTCCTTCCTCACCTGTCCCTTCTGAACAGCCTGTAGCAATCAATAGCCACATTCCAGTCATGGGATTCATCCCACCAAGTTTCAGTAATGGCAATATGTTTCTCTTTGCATAAAACAACTATTCACTGGGGGAAGAGAGACTCTTATCTGTTCTCAGCAGGCAGAAGTAAGAGAGTAAGGGATCCTAGTCCTTGCTCTCATCCATATTTGTGCAACATGCATAGTGCTGAAGGGACAGATTCACTGTCTGAATATAAATTCAGATCTGTGCTCTGAATCAAGGTTCTCCCAGACCTTCACATAGTGATCAAACTGTCCATGCCATTAAGCATTAGGGGCCACAGATATTTCATCTCTATTTTTTCCCTTATTTCTGCCATGGACATCTGTACTCCAAAGGAAATGGAAAGAAAAAAAAAAAAGCTACTTGGCCTCTTTCATATATTTTCCTCATCTTGCCAAAAATTGTGGGAAAAAGCTTATGAACTGTCTCTCAACCTTTTTTTTGTTATTGCAGTAGGTATTATTTTTTCCATTTAATGATGGTTTATATAATCTTTGGCCTTGTGTGTGGAAAAAGTCTGCTTTAAAAGCCAGTTTTAAAATTTTTTAAGAAACAAAAGCTTGTACAAAATTTTAGGGGTAAATGTTCAGCTTTTCAAAGGAAAACTGAGTGCTCTTGTGTCCTGGCCAATAGCATTCACATTAATCAAAGTCATATGTAATAATGAGGAAAAGAGAACTGCTAAAATTGGTACCACACTCCCAAGGTGAGGCAAGCACTACATTGAACAGAACAGGCAGCTGAGAGTCAGGCTTCTGCTGAGCACATGATGCCGATACTTAAACAATTACAGTTGCAATCACAAGTAAATAACTTTATTCAATTTCATCTTAATGCGTGTTTTCCTATATCTCATGTTGTAATTCCCATGAAGCAGTCACAGAACATCAAACTAATAGGTGGGGAAGAACATTTTGTGGATTGTCTAATAGGACTGGCTATCAAACTAATTATGAGTCATTAGACAAGCTCTCTCAAGGCTTGTGCACAACATGTTTAACTGTAATTGGGGAGTAATAAAGTTCAGAAAAATTTCTATCAAGAAGAGGGCCTTCAAAATAGAGATGTGGGAGATTCTATTGAATACTTTAAATTAGATATAGATTAGTCACAAATCACTGAGAGAGCTTAACAAGAAATCAAAATCAACACCTTGAGTATGGAAGCTCCTTGTCAATACACAGCTCACTAATGTGCGACATGATCAACATTTCAATATATTCCACCCCACTCATTTAATGATACCTCAGATGAGATGATGTGATATGTTCACTCTGATACAACACCCAAACACCACTAAGTACTTCAGCAAACGTTATGGTACTAGAATTTGTTTTTAATTGCTTCTGTCACTTCTGGACTACTACTAGTCAAAATATTTGCAGTAGGACTGTTTACATTTTCTCCTGTCATATAAAAGCAAATCACAAACATGGTCTGATCTAAAGTTTGTTTTAATCACCATGAGATTTCTAATTGACCTGAGTGGGCTTTGGATGAAACTTTCTTTAGCTAAAGTGTGTATTGTCATTTAGGCGGCATCATCATTCAAAACACATTTTCCCCTCAGTTCACCTCAGCCAACTTTCCTATATTTCTTTTACTGTCCGGCTGGATGATAAAATAATTCAGACCTAACTGCCTTCATTCCCTGAAGCTTGCAGGACAGGGTTCACTTGTCATAGAAATCAATGTTTCTCTCACGATTTGAACTTATATGACATCTTACTACTATTTTTTTTTTTAACTTGGAGTCAAAAATAGAGAAACACCACATCTATGAATCACATGGTCATGTGAAACACCAATGCCAGATCAGATTTTTATGCCTTAGGTAGAGCTTGCCTTCACAAGAAGCAAGCAATATAGGCTATGTTTCAGCAAAACATTTGAACACATATTTTACGTAAAATAGCCAAAAAGTCCCATTCAACATGGATGGAGTTATTCACCTTTCCGAAAGGTGAGCATATTTGCAAAGCTTTGCCCTACATGGTCCTAGTTCCTTCACCTTCATCTTCTGTGTAATAGATTTTCCAATAAGTTTTCTAGCAGCTCGTGCAGCTTTAACTGAATTCAGATTCACAGAAAGAGCAAACATGTTCAGTACCAGAGCTGTACATGAAAAAGGTCACTGCCACGTCAGTCATGTTTGATTATATAACGCCCCACACAGATTTCTCGGGTCTAATGTCCACTTTTTTTCCTTGAATACACACCTAAACTCTTGTGTACTGCACCCTCTACAGGATAAAATACACAGCATGTCAGAGGGAAGGGGGAAAAAAAAGGAAATCTTATCTGGATATTAGAGAGATTATCATCTGCAGTTGAAAATCTAATTGCTGATTTAGGCAGTTAATTTTCAATGATGTATTTGTTAAACAATAGGATGGGTTCAATCCATTAGAACAGAAAATGTCAGATTGAAATATTGCTAATGAGTTGATTTGTGCTTTATGCTATGCAATAAGCAGGAGTCAGGCTGGCTGGGTGCTGAAGCAAAACTGAGAGGTCTTTCTCAGTATGCAATCAGCGTGCTGTCAATATATCACTAATCCAAACTACACAATACTAATTAAACTTTCTCCTTATGTAGCAAGCAATAAGTATATTTTAAATGCCACTTGCTATCTTTTTCTTTTATTCTGACAGTTTTTAAGTGCTTCATGACTGACAGATTTCTGTAAGTATAAAATTGTGTATCAAAGGGGAATAGTATATAAAGGTAGAATTTCAAAGTGAATAAAATATTCTTAACTGCCATTAGTTTAGGGAACAAGGCAACACAACCTTGGATCTGGAGTTTTAGACTTTCTTATGCAAAATAAGTATTTATAATAGATACAAGTAGGCTCAATTTAGAGAGATGAACACAATTTTATAATACTTCAAAATGTGATATAGACTTACATTAAGACTTCTGAAAGAGTAATTTGATTTTTAGCACTTAGTCTTACACTCTTTGCCTCACAGCCCATTCTATTTTTCAGTGTTGTTACTAAGAACACAGTAAATAGGAAACAATTACCTTTCTCCTACTCACCACCAAATATTGCTCTGCAAGTTTAACTCCTAGCTAATTTGGTTTGTGTAAGGAGTGAAAAATCCTCTTATAACTTGGCCTTTCCAAGATGGTCAGCAAACTATCAGAAACATAATTCAAGAAATGCATCTGGTATTTTGACAAAAAGACTTTTCCTTGTAGGAATGAACATTTTATTTTAGATGAAAGCTACTCTTTCAGCAGATGATTAGATGCCTATCTCAGTTTGTAGCGTTCATCAAATCTGTTCACGTCACTAGTCCTGGCACAATAACTTTTCCTCATTGACAGTGACATTGTGAGGAACAGTTATTTATGAATAGTTTGACAACTTGAATAACAGAACTGCTGTGTAAACATATTTTCTATTAAATTGGTGGAAGCACTTTTCTAAACTAATATTTTTGTCAAGTTTTGCTTTTAGTCCCATAGCTTACAGCATCTACAGGAAAGCTTATACTTTGTCTCACAAGTCAGAGTGAAATGTTCAAAGTTATATTTCTTTGTGTGAGAAATACTTTGTAAAAGAAGTAGGGTGCCAAATATGCATCTTCATCTTTATCATTCCCTTTTGCTACTCAACGAGTGAAATATGTAAGTAGCAGAGCAACAAGGAGGAAAATAACTTTTATGAAAGGCATCCTTCTGTAGAGTGATGGATAAATGGAGTGGGACAAATTTTTTTTCTGAGGCAGTTCCAATAAAGTTGGATGATTTACAGCAGGGATGAATTTGGTTCACTGTCTTCCATGCACAGATGAATTCTTTCATTGAGAACTCCTCTTAGCAACTGTAGCCACATCTCATGGCAGTGAATTGAATCTATGATAAACTTACTATAGAATATCATTGAAATGAATCATTATACCTCTCCATACTAGTCTGTTATTATGTAGGTGCTTATCTGGAATCATTATGATGAGTCAGAAAGAAAAAAAAAAAGATCTCATTTTTGGAAGTCAAGAAGAAATCAATGAGGTAGTGCTTTTCATTTCTTTTTCTGTTAAGAGGCATCTGACCTTACTTGCCACATCTCTGAAGAGAGACTCTTAAGAGAGAAAATATTCACTGTACAATGTGGAAACACTCTTGCATAATAGTATCAGTTTGTAATAATTAAAAGAAAAGTGGCAATGACATTTCATTCTGAGAACATGCCTTCAACTTATTTATCAATCATTTATTATGGGAACTAACAAAACCCCAATGTCGTCTTTTGAGGAGTACTATTGATCACTGACATTTACACAGAAATAAAAAGCTATAGCAATCACAGCCTGTCATTCTCTTCCTACCCCATTCAGGTTTGGATTTTTTTTGTTTTGTTTTTGTTTAAAGCTCTTTCTGTATTTCTTTTGTCAGTCTTAACATGCTTAGGAGTTGGGATTTTCCCTCCCTCCCCATGCTATAGACTGTTACAATGTCCTGACAACGTCTCACTGTGCTGAACAGCTTTGTGACCAAAGCAGAGAAATAAAGTGTTTCTGTAGTAATAAATATTGTCATCCGTAAGAGAAGTCAAATATTTAAATATTTGAAGAAATTAACACTGAAAGAGTGTGTGTGTGGGGGGGTGTTTGAAAGCATAAGATATGAAAATAATCCAAAAGTTTAAAAGGTTATTTGACCTTACAGAGGAATTCTTCAGTGGAGGGGATGCAAAAAAGGGGTAATCTTCCCACCACTATTAGCTACCTTTTCAGCTTAGTGCATTAATTATTTAGACTCCATAGAATCCTAATCAAGAGAGGGAAAAAAACCAACCCACAACTTCCTCTGCAGGACAATTCAGAGAAGGTTTTGACTTACGTTTTTCCATACTCTCTCTACTGAATATGGAAAGCCTAAGGAAACCGGACAGCTAGTTCATGTACCTGGTGACACAATTTAAGCATTCCCTCTGAAATGACAAAAAATTCAAAATGAGTTCATTCACCCATTTCAGCAAGTGCTTATATGCTAAGGTGATGGGCATACTATAGAAGCAAACATTTTTCATGCAATCCAACTATTCTGAAAAAAAATTCAATTGTGAAAAAGCAAAATTAGTTAAGATCATAATGGATCTTCCTCTGTGATGATGGTTACTTGGCACACAGCTTCATGCCTAAACCATATAAGTATATATGTGTGTGTGTATAAACATGTATGTGTATATGCAGACGTAGGGTGATTTGATATGGATGCCTCAGTCACAGCCTTCTCCCATACATGTTTCTGGTTTATATCTTAATAGGAAAATAACATTGTAACTTGCTTCAGCTGTGCTAGACACTCAGCTCTAGCAGTCCTGTCATACACTTCCTGGTATAAAATACATGACTATCTGAGATATCTAGCTTATAAAAATGGGCTCTGGAGGTCTGGGATGCCCTCACGCATTCTTTTCCACAAAGCAGGAGGGGAACACGGTGAGCAGCTCTTAGATTTAAATACCTTNCAAAATGGAAGGGATGTTCAGATATTTCCAGATACAGTTTAGCGTGGCAGATGTAAGGGAAATGATAAGACAACCATATTTTTTTTTCCTTTCCTTGCTACCCATACTAAAATTTGGTCATTGACGTTTCACATTAATGTAATATTTTCCATTTTATCGGAAAAAGATTTAAACCAATGATTCTCAAATTACAATCACTGCCAAGTAATCTGAAGTTGATTTATCTGGATTGTGGCTCNATAACTGATAATTTTGTTCCAGAATAATTTAACATTTTGAACCAAAGGAAAAACAAAACCTCTCTATACTACCTAACATTTTGCTGAAACTTGGCCCTGTTAGAAATAAACTCTTTGTAGAAANGGCTCTGTTTGAAGTATTTGGCTAATGCTGCATCTCTCACTACAGTGGTGTCCCTTACAATCCATATTTTCACCGTATCCTTCTTTACCCATTAACTCAGATGGTCTGTCCAGTCAACTTTTCACTATTTCATCAAGCCAACACACATTAATTCTCCATCCAGCTTCCCAGCTGGCAAACTGCTGTTGGTTATTTTTATGCCAATGTTAATATTCCATA
>VYZW01026169.1:0-10774 GCA_013401315.1 Balaeniceps rex
ATCAGGGCGGCACCAGCCCTTGACTGTTCCGCTCATACATACATGATCTTGTGTGTATGTAGTCAATCCAAGTAAGAAAGCATCAGAATAACCATTTCTGCCAACTTTATGGTTAATAAAGGAACTCACTGCTAGAGAACTCCTTCAATAATAAGTAGTTATAGACTGAATCCATCTCTTCTGAACCACCTACGTGGATCCAAAAATGTGAAGTGAGACACTGGAGACTGGATGTCTGATTGAAGAGGGATCTCACTGAAACAATCCATATTAACTCACAGAACAGCAATATTAGGATAGCAAATGTCACTTCATTAGTGGAAAAAAAGATGAACTTTGTGCTTCAACTGCAAGTTTTTAAGTTAGGTGTAAATGCATCCTTATTCTTCACTTTATCACAGCCAAGAAGAATATATAATCATAATTTGGGGGTGAGGAGGAATAGGTTGAGCAGGAATTCTCTTTTATTCCCTGCTATAAATTTGAAAAGATCACAGGCAAAGTTTTTTGGGGGTGGGGAAGAGGAAAAAGTTTTAACTTTAATTAGAGCCAGGTTACCCATTGCTGTACAGTTTACTGCAATTGTATTTAACACGAATAACCCTTGTTAAGGTTTGCATCTGGTTTCCTAAGGAGGTCCAGGTAAAGAAGAAACAGTATAGTCAACCTTAGCATTTTGAACACAGACTTAGTAATCAATTTCTTTTATTTTTTTAAAGTTTATGTACAACGAGAAAGTGTATCACACTAATAAATTCCCAAATATCCTATATAGTTTAGTAACAGAAAAAATATACATGCATAAAAACCAAATATGATCGCTGATATATACACATGCACACACCCACTCTCCCTACAGCAATTCCTATTTTACTGATTTAGTGTATAGTCCCAAGCACACTGAAATCAGCAGCCCTCAACAGTGTGATTACACTGGATTTCAGAGGTGTATCAACATACTTTGTTTTCCTGAAAAGAAGACACAAGATATAGATAGTATATATTCCATAGTCCTCTGCCCTATGAAAAGGTTTCCCTGTAGTCCTGCTGTATTAGTCACAAAGTGTGTAGACAGGGGTTTTCTATCGTAGACTGACTCTCTTAACTGGTTTCTGTTCCTATTTTGTATACACCAGCATGAAAGAAATGAAGGAATATCATGTTTCCATAACTAAGCTTGCACCTTGCGATGATCCACACTTGTCTTCCACGTGGTTCTCTGGTTACAGCTCTAGCTATAGCGTGTTAATCAGCCCTTGAACTCCATTATGTAAACCATTTTAAATCTAGAAAGTAACTCTACAGAGTTGGTGCAGCTGCTAAACCACTGTGTTTGCAAAGGAGTAAGTTGCAGAAAGAAAAACAAACTCCAAATTCCCAAAATGTGTATCCTACACAGGCATTGCAGCAATTAGACTAATGACTATGTGAGGACAATAGTCAGGGTGGTAAATTCTTTCTCTTCTCAATATTCACAAAGTTATCTATCAAAGACAATTTACTTGGTCTTTGTGCAGGAGAGGTGAACAACACTTTTCAAGATATTTTTTCCTATGTCAGACTTTTTAAATAAACAACCTATATTGTGTAGCTGTTGGGTGTGTTTGAGTGATATGACCTTGCCAAGTAGGGAGTGCAGTGCCTTGTATAGAATAACTTTATACTACACAACAATATATATAGATTAAGCATAATCAGTCATTTGCCTGGGGTGACTCATGATAATTACTGTATTAAACTTTGATAACAGCATTTTTCCCTCCCCTCTGTCTCATGTGATCTTTCCCTGCACTACCCCCAGGCTTCGGCAGTCTTTACCAGCCTTCTGGTAATATTCTGTTTTGTACAGTGCCAGTAATACTGTCTATCATCTCAGGCCTCTGCTTCCTGGAATCATTAATACTGTGCTTTGGAAATTATTTGAGACAGAAGGCTCCACAATTGTACTTACTGGTTCAGCCTAGTTCCCTGAAAAAAGATTCAGTGCATCTTCAAAAGGAGAATTTTGCAGATAGGAGCCCAAATGGATTTTCAACTAGGCTTCAACCTTTTTGAAACCTATGGATGTTGAATAGTCTTTTACTAGTTGCCATGCCAACTGATACCAGAGGAACACTCTGCTGTGTGTTCATCCCGTAGAAAGCTTCACCAGATGTCTTCAACAAATTGCCATGAAAAGACTTGGGTCTGTCAGTCTTGTTAGGAGATAAAAATCAGACTGAAATGTCCCTGCCTCCACTTCTGATAATACCAGCCCATAAAATATGTAGACCTGTATTGCTCTCACAGTAAACCAGCAAAATGTCTCACCCCCACCTTAACTCCCCCTCACTTCCTGTAGCAGGATTTTTTAAATATTTATGTTCTTATTTCTACATGAAGCACAAGGACATTATGCTTTGCAGCTGACATCGTCTGGCAGTGCAAAGATAGAAGCATCTGGCTGGCAGTGGAGAAAGAGAACAAGTTGATAAATTATTGATTTACATAAATCAACACCCTTTAAATATTGGTCTTTTGAAGGAAAAAAAAAAGCTTTTGTTATTTCAACTAGAAAAGTGTTAATATGATAAACACTGTATTAGCTCCTTTGCAATTTTCTGTCCCTACCTCAGGCACCACATATATCTATGCAATATGCTGTCATTCTCTGGAGGGGCAGTATGGAAACACAAAAATATTTTTCTATGGATCTAATCTTTCAGCTTTTATTTTTTTTTTAACATCACGCCTGTGCAAGAAGNGCTTGCACCTTGTGATGATCCACACTTGTCTTCCATGTGATTCTCTGGTTACAGCTCCAGCTATAGTGTGCTTCCAGTTAATCAGCCCTTGAACTCCATTATGGAAACCATTTTAAATCTAGAAAGTAACTCTACAGAGTTGGTACAGCTGTTAAACCGCTATGTTTGTGAAGGGACAGGTTGCAGAAAGAAAAGCAAACTCCAAATAATCTAATCCCCAAATGCATATCCTGCACAGGCATTGCAGAGATTAGACTAATGCCTATGGGAGGACAACACCCAGGGTGGTAAATTCTTTCTCTTCTCAATATTCACAAAGTTATCCATCAAAGACAATTTACTTGTTTTTTGTGCAGGAGACATGAACACCACTTTTCAAGATATTTTTTCCTATGTCAGTCTTTTTAAATAAACAACCTATATAGTGTAGCTGTTGGGTGTGTTCAAGTGATATGACCTTGCCAAATAGGGAGTGGAGTGCCTTGTATAGAATAAACTTTATATTACTTAACAATATATAATGATGAAGCATAATCAGTCATTTGCCTGTGGTGACTCATGATAATTACTGCATTAAACTTTGATAACAGCATTTTTCCCTCCCCTCTGTCTCATCTCATCTTTCCCTGCACTACTCCCAGGCTTCAGCAGTCTTTACCAGCCTTCTGGTAATATACTGTTTTGTACAGTGCCAGTAGTACTGTCTATCATCTCAGGCCTCTGCTTCCTGGAATCATTAATACTGTGCTTTGGAAATGATTTGAGACAGAAGGCTCCACAATTGTACTTACTGGTTCAGCCTAGTAACCTGAAAAAAGATTTAGTGCATTTTCAAAAGGAGAATTTTGCAGATAGGAGCCCAAATGGATTTTAAACTAGGCTTCAACCTTTTTGAAACCTATGGATGTTGAATAGTCTTTTACTAGTTGCCATGCCAAATGATACCAGAGGAACACTCTGCTCTGTGTTCATCCCCTAGAAAGCTTCACCAGATGTCTTCAACAAATTGCCATGAAAAGACTTGGGTCTGTCAGTCTTGTTAGAAGATAAAAATCAGACTGAAATGTCCCTGCCTCCACTTCTGATAATACCAGCCCATAAAATATGTAGACCTGTATTGCTCTCACAGTAAACCAGCAAAATGTCTCACCCCCACCTTAACTCCCCCTCACTTCCTGTAGCAGGATTTTTTAAATATTTATGTTCTTATTTCTACATGAAGCACAAGGACATTATGCTTTGCAGCTGACATCGTCTGGCAGTGCAAAGATAGAAGCATCTGGCTGGCAGTGGAGAAAGAGAACAAGTTGATAAATTATTGATTTACATAAATCAACACCCTTTAAATATTGGTCTTTTGAAGGAAAAAAAAAAGCTTTTGTTATTTCAACTAGAAAAGTGTTAATATGATAAACACTGTATTAGCTCCTTTGCAATTTTCTGTCCCTACCTCAGGCACCACATATATCTATGCAATATGCTGTCATTCTCTGGAGGGGCAGTATGGAAACACAAAAATATTTTTCTATGGATCTAATCTTTCAGCTTTTATTTTTTTTTTAACATCACGCCTGTGCAAGAAGTAACACCGCATTCAAACACTTCAAAACATCCACAGAAAATGAGGTTTAAGAATTAATAATGTTTCAGAGATGTGTGCCTCGCAGGGTGAACTGAAGAAACAAAACTATGTCTCCAGCAGGAGCTGTGGGTACACAGCACCTCGGGAGAACTGTTCATTGCTTTTACAATATATATGTACCTTTTCACAAACTGTAGGGCACTGGGCACTCAGGATACTGAGCGAAACTCAACAGAGCATGATTTGTGAATAATCTACAGTGAATTTCTGGAAGAAAGAAACAAGATAATGTATCACAAAACACTTCATTCTGTTACTTCAATGCTTGTCACATTGTTCTCATAGGAGACTACAGTCCTTAGTTAGCAGGTATGCTGTGGTTTAATATACATAAATACATAGTTTGTACGTGTCATAATTTTTACATTCAAAATAAAAATCTATTTTCATGTAATTCAATTAGCTTTTAAAAGTCAAGTAATATTGAATTCCTATTTTATGTATTTCTATTCCCCCAAGCATTATTCTCTCATACCAGTCTGATATGCCTACAAATTCTCATGGCACTAACTTTTTAGTATTTTGTATTACATTATTTATATATACTCAACACAAATTCCAGTCATTCAACAAACCTCAGCCCATCATCCAATTGTATTGCTCCACAAAAATGATGCTTAGAAATGCCAGTGTAGCCCAAAGCATCAAAGTACAGTTTTATGTTTAAAGTTTTCCTTTTGAAAATGCACTAAATTTTCAAACTGTCCAGGCAACTAGGCTGAACCAGCAAGTGCAATAGTGGAGCCTTCTGTCTCATCTGTGTGTTCACAGAAAAAGACTGATGTGAAAGCTCTGTCTTGGCTGTTAATGAAATTTGGAAGCTCCATGTGGAACCGTTCCTTATACTTCAATCCTTACAACACTGCTTCTTGTGGGAGAAGGAAGGTCTCTTACTATTGTACTTCTAACATGAAATAATTCAAGTTGGAAAGGATGTCAGGAGGTCTCCAATACAACCTTCTACTGAGAACACCATCACTGAGGAGGTCAGACTGTGTGGCTCAGGGCTTTCTCAAGCCTGGTCTTGAAAACATCTGAAGATGCAGACCACAAAGCCTATCTGGGCATCCAGCTCCACTCTGGACTGTCCCCATGGAGAAAAAGGTTTCCCTTTACCTCCAGCCTGAACTTGTCTTGTTTCAATGTATGCCCACTGTCTCTCGTGCTACTGTCAGAGCTGCCAAGAGCCTGGTTCCATCTTCCCAACATGCAGGTCATAGGTAGGAGAAGGATGCTCTGAGGTGCCCCCAAAGCCTTCCTTTCTCCAGGCAGAGCGGTCCCATCACTCAGGGTCCCCTCACAGGGCAGGTGTTTCAGCCCTTGAGCATCCTGGTGGGCCTCCGCTGGGCTTGCATCAGTTTAGCAATATCTCTTCTGGACTGGGGAGCCCAAACCAGAGGATGCAGTATCTAGGTGTGGTCTTAGATATGCAGAGTCAAGGGGGATCCTCACATCCCTCCATCTCCTGGCTGTGCTCCTACTCCTGCTGTGCCAGATGCTGCTATCTCTCACTGCTGCCAGCCCCACATTGGCTCCTGCACTGCTTACTGTCCCCAGAGCCCCAGGGACTTTTCTGCCGAGCTGCTGCCTGAGCAAGCAGTGCCCAGCCTGCACTGCTTTGTCTTCCCAGAGGCAGGGCTTGGCATTTTTCTGGGATGAACTGCACACTGCCCATTCCTCCAGCATGTCCAAGTCCCTCTAGATGGCAACCCTGCTCTCCAGCATGTGGGCTTGTCCTCTCAGTTTGGTGTCACCTGCCAGCCTGAGGAGCAAGTGTTCCCTAACCTTCTCCTGGTCGTGGAAAAAGTTGTTAAGTGGGATAGACCTATGGTTTGCCACTTGTTAACAGTTTTGGGGTAGAGTACGACCCATTAACCACTACCCTCTGCATTTAATCCGATATTTACCCACCTAGCTGTTCACCCATAAAATTTTATCTAACATCGTTTTCTGGCTTCTTGTTGGCTAAATTTAAATATTCTGGATTCTATCTTCCACAAACTGCAGCAATTGCAAGAAGAAATCCTTGAAAATTCTTTGTTCTGGAAAAAAAAATAATTTAGTCATAGCACAAAACTTGCATCCCTCCTAAATGACTGCATATCTAGAAGTAAAATTCAGAGAAATCAAACCCCAAAACTCTGCCCAAACAGGCTTACTGCAGAAAATGGAAACATTTCAGAAGCAACACAAGTACAACTTCAATACTGATAACTATTTTACATGGAATATATTTATATACTCTCAACACATCTCAGGCACAAACCCCCAAAATAAGCACATGCAGGAATCCAAATATTATCATGAGAAGAAATTAAAGGACATGACTTCCATAAACCTAGGTTTCTGCTACTGAAAAAGGACCCTGAATAAACTGGTCTTTCACCACTGTTAAAGAACAACAAAAAATCTTTTGAAACGTTCCACCCTCCAAACTTGCTTTTTGAAGCTCACAGCTGTGGAGACTGCTTGGAGATATATTATGGTCCTACCTACTGCAGCACATATAAACTATCTAAGTATAAAGCTATAAATAGAAGTTTTCTATACTGTACTAATACACGTATAAGCACTAGCGCATTTTCTATGTTCAGGGGTTTAGTCGTCGTGTTATGTTTATATTAATCTGCCAACCGCTATGTTTCTACTGGCGGGCATAATGAAGTGTATTAATACTTTAAATTCCTTGTGACTCCCCTCCTGCCCAGTTAAAAATTTTTTGCTAACAGTAGAGATCTGTGCTACAAGTTAGAGACACTGTCTTGACATTCCTGCACAGATCTGTAGCACTGTAATGAGAAGTGGCTGTATCTGCAAGCTGTGCAGTGCGCTGCTGCAACCATGTACTGAACCACTGTGGAGAGGGTAAAGTATAGAATACAGCTTAACCATCCCTCTGAAGCAGTATTGACACAAGGGTAGGATGTTAACATGAACCTGTGATTTCTCTCCAGCATTATCTGTGATTCACTGCAGAAGTGATGACATTTTCAGTGCTGTAGCTATTGACGCGAATCAAGGTTAACAATCAAATAAAAAATAGTTTAAGCTATCTATCTCTGCATAAGTGTTTTACCAAACTCATGTTTAGTTTAAACTATAATACCGCTTGCTACAATAAAGTTCACAAATACAATTACAACCAGCACCTGAAAGACCTAAGTCTTGAGAAAAGACCTGAAATCTAGGCAAGGTGCTCTTTAAAGAATATAAAGGAGATGAGGACATGAGTAACCTCTGCTGACGAACGAGGAAAAGAGCCATCAGGAAGACATACTCATATGAACAAGAAAGGCGCTAATATGTTGACCTGCCATTGCCTCAGAGTGGTCTTTCTGCTTCTATAACTTGAGATGTGGAAGCAGAGCATCAGAAACAAATCATACTAAAAGACCAAATCTTCCAGTCCTCATGCAACGTGACTCTATGTCTACATCTGTGACTCCCAGTCACAGAGTTCATTAGAATGACCAAGGTGTTTTTTTGCTGAATGCTTATTCACAGCTGGAAAGCAGACTTTGCTTGCCTCCGCTTGATCTTTCAACAGTGTGAGACAGTTGTTGCTGCTTGAGCATGTGTGTTTGTGATGTATACAGTTCGATCTTCAAACACCTGCCATCCCTTTAACAGAGAGTTTGTTGTTCTGCAAGCTTTGAAGACCTCTGATTGCTGGAGCACTTCACTGACTTTCTATCCTCATTTCTTGTCAAATATGACCATGACACAAATATCTTTGAATAGTCTGGGGGTCAATCACTTGCAGCTAGAGAAAGGTCAGTTGGATGGACAGGATGACAACTTCTTCATACGCGCAGAAGAGTCAAGGGGACCCCTAGACTCAGTCTTTAAAGAAACCAAGGACTATTCCAGTCTCAGAAATAAAAAGTGAAGAGCCCTTGAATATGGCAATCAACCAATGGCTGCACTTCTCAGGAAAAATCTCTCTTAAAATCATGGCAGGCACACCATCTTCTACATCAGATGCTTAAAGTTAGTGTATGACCTGTGATGCATCTTCTAGAAATAACACGGGGAAAGCTTTTGGTTTTTTATGGGATACTGGTTTATACACTGACAGAAGTATTTGAAGAAGAGTTCATGGTTTTCCATTTGTCAGAGTTTTGATGTGTCCTTCAAGAACTTCATTAAACTGAACTGCAATTGTACTGGCTATTAGATATTTCAGTAAAACAAGAAATTATACTGTTGTGGTTTAACCCCAGCTGGCAACTAAACACCACACAGCCGCTCCCTCACTCCCCCCACAGTGGGATGGGGGAGAGAATCAGAAGAGTAAAAATGAGAAAACTTGTGGGTTGAGATAAAGACAGTTTAATAGGTAAGGCAAAAGCCGTGCATGCAAGCAAAGCAAAACAAGGAATTCATTCACTACTTCCCTTCAGCAGGCAAGTGTNTAGCTAATATGAAGAAAATTCACTCTACCGCAGCCAAAACCAGCACGTATACCATTGGAATTAGTATCTGGAAACATCTATTGAAAGTTGGGTCACAAAGGCTGAGTTCCTTTCAATTCAGAAATACTTAAAACTGTTCCATTTGTATTTGGTGTTATTGAAGATCGTGATGACTTTCTGCTGCTGCATTCTCATATCTTGTATATTGGATGTCCAGGCACAGAAAACACAGAAATCTTTCTGTGCCAAAGAGCTGTTCTCCTCTTAGAGAATTTTGCATAAAGAAAGGGCTATTCAGAGAAATGACTTTCAAGGGTCACAGCCTCCTACTGTAGATCAGGTGTAGGAGGACTGTCCAGTGTTTTGCAGGGCCACAGGAAGACCCTACTGTCACCAGGACTGGCCAGGAGGACAAAGCAGAAACCTGCTCCACAACAGTTTGCACAAGTAGGGTTTGAGGGGCCAAGGTTTCTGGGAGAGGGGGACTTGAAGAGCTGTTCTTCTTCAACAGTACGCAACTCTCACATTTCCTCTCTGAAATGTATCAGATGTATCAGGCTACTGCTGAGGCTCCTTTTGCTTCAGAAATAAGGTGTCATGTTAGGATATATTTGGTATTTCTTCTTAAAGCAACAGTACCGCATGCATAAGTGTAAGACTTGGTTTATAGCTAGAATGTATTGTTTATGACTTTAAACATAAGTATGAACACCCCTAAATGTTGTCCAGGGTCTCTTAATTTCTTCAGTTTTAAGAAGTTACAGTGTAAATCTAAAGTGAAAACTGTTCCCATCAAATTAGTTAACTATCTTATGGAAGGAGTCCCACATACAAAAAATAAATCCCTAAACATATACAGAAGATTCTGATCCCAAACTTTGCTGCAACAGAGCACAGAGAACATATGGCTAAGCAGATGTCTGAGCCATACCAAATGCTGTGGTGTCTACCTGCCCACCTGGCCAACTAAGAGCCCTCATGGGAGTGCAAATGCTCTTGCCTTCTTTTCTTCTAGCTCCACTATGCTTGCATATGTAACTGCAGTACCTTGCTTTAAAATGCAGAGATAGGGGGAAAGGAGAGGGAGATTGCATCTTTTTAAATGCCTCCTGACCTGCTGAAGGACCCTGTGCACCGACAGTACCTCTTGTGCCAACCTCTCTACTTCTGTGCTGGGGACTCTGGGCTCAGCCATGTTATTTGCATCATCAGCTGCACCCAGTGAAGAAAACTTCTTGTGCTGGACTCTGAGTGTATAGTTGGCATCTCACAGTACCTGCTGACTCTTTATATTGAACTAAGTGAATATCTAATGTGGATTAGACCACTTCCTGAAGGCATTTCAACTCCATATGCATTTGAGGAAAACTACCCAATTTATGAAGTAACAGGTACTAGGGAGGTAGCATTGCATCCTTTCAAGGAAAACTCCAAGCCCCAGGCCTTCTTTCCCACAAAGAAAGAAGAATCTTGTATAAAAAATAGCCAATATTATTTTCCACCTAGAAAAATAGTATGTCATAAAAATGAAGTATATCTAAAAAAAAGCGCAATTTAAGTGATCTCTTTACAAAGCTCATCGTCAAATACAGGCTTGGGACTGTTTTTTGTTCCTGGGCCTGCTACAGTGGTGTCACATGGCTATTCTTCCTATCCACCCTCAGCGTGAGTTTCGCCAACCAAAGGATCAATAACCTTGCCTACAAAAAGCACTCTTGGTACATATGCTATTTGTTTCTTTAAAAATTTGCTCAGTAGGGTAGGCTCAAGAAGGCCTCAGAGGACAGTAGCCCATACAGCTGCAGCCTAGCAAGCTTGACTATAACACAAATAATATAACGCAGGACACTCATACTGGGACTGAGGACCATTGTCGACTTCCAGTTAAATTTACATGAAAATGGAATTAAACATTTTAAATAGGCAATTCAGGAGTATATTGGTATTTCTGCCTCTACCATGGACTAGACCAT
>VYZW01026170.1:2780-27350 GCA_013401315.1 Balaeniceps rex
CCACTGGGGGACCTATTTGCACAGCTACTGCAGTCATTTTTACCCCATTCTGGTTTTATAAGGGACTTCAGTGTTGGAAGTACATGCTGTTCAGATAGACTGAAGTATAGTACTGCCAAGTTCAGAAAACTCTTATTTTCCAAAAGCTGCATATAATCCCTTTTTAACCCGTGATTCCGGTTTTCACTGAGCGCTTATGCTAAAATATTTACTGTTTTCAAACCATTACACTGCAAAAGTGTAAGTGACAATTTTGAATCATTCATTTGCCATTAATTCAAGCTTTTAATTTCAGTTTTTTAAAGCGTTAATAGGCTCCAGCAACCATAAATATTAATTTTATTTATACATATATGTCAGAGCCTTTCCAGAACATGGCAAGTGCAAGGACCCCACCACCTATAATCAACACTCAAGAATAAAAACAAGCACTCCACTGGTACTGAGAATGTAGTAATCATTTAATCTTTCCAAAATATTTTCTTCATTAATAGAAAGGCAGATTGTAGATACAAAATATGGATGCAAAATTATTGTAACATTAAAAAAGGGTAGAGAAAATGTCACCTTTGGTTTAAGTGCACAAAGGGAATGAAGAGAGAGAGGGAAGAGTGGAAGCAGGGTGAACTGAGTCACAGTTACAGCCACCCGAGACTGCTCTGCGCTGCCTGTGGCCACCCCTATACCATTACGTGCTGTAAATAGCTGCTGTATGCATTTTGTATACTTGGGTGTCCTTTCTGCTTTTCAGATGTTTAGATTTTTTTTAGCTTCCGTCAGTATGTGCAGTACTTTTTGTACTAAATACAAAATCCTGGCCCATGTGACGGGACTGCTCTGCACTCCTCTCTGCTTGATCCAGCCATTGTTGAGCACCTCGGGAGCAATTCCTTGCTTTACCCTTGATACCTGTGCCAAACAACTGGGAAACCTCCAGCAGTGCTAGATCTTCAAATGCCCTGTGCTGCGGCTGGTACGCTCAAACCTTGTCCTGTTTTCACCAGTATGAGTTAGCTGAAGCTTCTCTGCCTGAGCCGAGAAGGTCCATCCATTTCCTACGTGACTACTACCTACACAGCTGAGGACCAAAAGTGCTGCCTCATTCAGTGGTTCGCCAAACAAGCTTTGTAATTCTGGATAAGCCCAGATCTGGTGCAAATCCAAAAATTATGTTACTTTTTGACGCCTTCCTCCTCTCTCTGGAAGTAGCAATTTACAACGTAGACCAGTGAAGATCTCCATTTGCATGAATAGTGGTTGCTTCACACTCCTTATAATTATTTTGAAACAGTATTAACACTTCTGCAGCGCTCTCCTACAATGTGGGCATTTCCTTTCTCCATTGATATTCNACTCGAGATCAGCATAAGTACACTGAACTGAGAAAATTACACCGGCCATTATTTCTGTCCTTTCAGTCTGTTTTTTACTACCTTTTGATGCTTTTATTTTGTTTTTACATCTTCAGGTATATTCTTTTACATGACTGATTTAGTCTTCTATTTTAGAAAAATATAATGGCAACGTGATTTTTAAGGTTCTACAAAAGTATGCACAGTGAGAAGCTAGAAACATGAGGCCAGAAAGAAAACATCTTAAATTACTATCTCACTTTTGAGTCCTGAGTATTACCTTCAGTTTGAAGCACTAAGGCAAGAAACCATTGGTTTATATTTTTTAAATAAGTGTTTTGGAGAAGGTCTTCACAGAAGAATAGTTTACAAATTTTTTACTGATTATTTATGATAAATGTTTAGTGACTTTTATCTCAGCAGGAAACTCACTCTAACAGTTACTGTGGCACAATGTAAAATTACATTACAGTTTGCTGACATTAATTTATCTTGATTATTCTAATGATTTTATATTTTTATTGGTGCACTGGATTGAAAAAAATGCAGTATAATTTAATTTTTACCATCATATGTGGAGAAATCACTGGAGGCATTAAAATGATGAAAGAAGATTTATGCTAATACCACAAAAAAGGATGCAAAAATGATTTATGTTACTTTCTTCTCCTATTTGCAGTTCATTAAGTCACTGTCTTCTTGTAATGACCAAGTGAAAATTAAAGTACTTCAGAGAAGAACTTTAGGTTCAAGCATCATTAGAGGAAGAGAAATGGGTTCTTTGATGAACTTGACTGCAGAAATCTATAGAGCACAACTTAATCAGACTGCACATTGATCTTTGATGCTAGAAGGCAGACCTAAGATTGAACAAATCTTTTTAATGCATATTTTTTCTTTAAAAAGTAGAATATGATGCATAAGAATGATTTATATTTAATATACTTCAAGTTTGTAAGGTATAAGGGTACACTGCACTTTCTTTCTTACTCACTGCAAACTGAAATCTAGAAAAAATGGGTACCTATAAGGTTATATATTTCCTTACACATTCTATACTACATAGAAACTATGACTCTGGGAAATGGCATATTGTTTCTTAACTAATGAACTCCCAATTCACTTGAAATGCATAATTTACATTCCTTTGAAACATGAACCATGAGTTACAGTTAGTAGATAACTGTAGATGGTAAAAACATCTTCAACCTATTTGCTGTCTCTCCCCCAAGAAGGTTTTTTAACAACTTAATGAGATAGTAGATTGAATATTTGTAATGCCTCTGATTTTGTAAGGTTACTGCAAGGCTGAAATCCATAGAATTTGGTCCTCTGGAAAGAATAATATGGGGTTGCATGCAATGCTGCAGTGGAGTGTAGTAGTGATTCTGCTCCAACAAATCCTATTAGTGTTTAGTAGAAAAATGTCTAACTTCTAAATTCCAAAAGGAATACAAAAGGTTAGAATGTGAATCTAAAAGATTTAAAGGTTTTTTCCCTTATTGAAATAACAAAGATTAATGCCTCTTCTCTTTCTAAAATGATGATAAAATGATCATATAATGATCAGTCTTGTGATAATAGGTCATAATATATGCCCCATACTTAACACAGGGTAGTAACTCACAGGTTTATATATGCTTTCTTCCAGAAAGATTCC
Source organism: Balaeniceps rex (assembly GCA_013401315.1). Taxonomy (NCBI): domain Eukaryota; kingdom Metazoa; phylum Chordata; class Aves; order Pelecaniformes; family Balaenicipitidae; genus Balaeniceps; species Balaeniceps rex. Next base: position 5,793 of record VYZW01026170.1, read on the forward strand.
GTAGTACTATTCATATCTAAAGAAGTGGTATTCTAGGGCCATATTTAACATCTTCCACTTGTTTGTTTCACTTACAAAAGTAAGATGTGCTAAACCAGCAATAATGGATTTTAACATGTTTAAATTTCTTTTGGAGTTCAGAGGTTAACCCACTTTGAAAATCTTGTCACTACTCTGGTTTACTTTTTTTTTTTTTTTTTTTTGCATNCTCCTATACGTCACTGTAGAACAGCTGTACCAGGACAGGATGGAGCTTTCTGAGCCTCCAGTAGTTTGTTCCAATTATATGTCATGCTCAAGAATCTTCCTCCAGTTGTCATCTCACAGGAAAAACCCTCCAGTACTTCAAGTAATTTCTAAAGGATATTCTTCCTTTCCTCCCATGAAACTGTTATTGCTGGTCAGATAAACACACAGGACATTAAATAACCACTTCTAAAATTACCAGCTCCTTTTTCACTTTGAACTTCTCCAATTCCCCCTATTTTATTTGCTGCCGAACATGCCTATTTGACAGAGCAATCCCTTCTCAGCGTAAACCGATACTGTCTAGGCAACAAAGCTGCTAGGTATTAAATACAGGATGATGGGGGTAATTTTTAATCAGGTTAATGTGCTTTAATTACTATAAATTAGATTTTATTTCTCTAAGCAATCAAATGGCGTTATTTGGGCTATGTAAAGCACAAACTCTTTAAACAGTCCAAGTCATTTAGAAAACAGAGATGTATTTTCAACAAAAGTACATCATTGTTATTGATGTGCCATAACTTTATGAATTGAGTAGCATTTTTCTGAGAAATAAGTCTTACAAACCCCATGAAATTGAATTTAATGCTCTTCGATACCAAGCCTCCTGAAATTGTAAAGAAACAAAAGATCAAACATGAACAAATAGCAAAAATTACTTATTCATACGAAAAATTCAGTTCTTAAAACAGTAAGTACTGCCTGGGAACCATCCCTCTTCTGTGTTTTCAGTGGATTAAGTACTGTAAGCAGCACACTACCGCCAAGTCCTGCAGTTAGATTCCCTTCCCTGGATCTTTGCACCAGTGCAACCTCTTTAATTTTATCCGAGTTCAGAAAATGCACTCCACAGGACAGATTTTTGTGCCAGTGAAGCCACATTTAATGAGCAAAGTGGTTTTATCTAGAATCATCTCAACAGCTGCAATTTCAGACAACGTGAAAACACTTTGCAAATGGCATTACTGATCTGCCAGTGACACATTTTACCCAGAAATATCCTATACTTAGTCTTTTTGTCCAAATTAGATGTTGAAAATAGATTTTTTTTTTTTTTCCTCAAAATGGGTACCCAGAGGTTGCCTAAATACAAAACTAACTAAGCCTGCCCCTAATTTCAAGCTAGGGGGCACATAATAGACATGAAACACAAATCCTACGTGTGATGGGTTTCTGTGACAGAAGGCATAACAAACACCTTATCGCAGTTTAACAGAGAAATCAAATTGAAAGGTTTCATATCTAGATAATGTGAAATCTTGATCTGTGGCAAGCAAGATTTTGTCTTCTAGCTAAAGTAACAATAAGCGTAGGTTTCATCCACTCTGTTTCATTTTGTATATGAAAACAAGAGATAAGCACTCTGAAGGTATAGAAAAAACTACGCCCCAGCAGCTTTCCGAACTGTTCAAGGCTGTTCTGGACTTTCATATATTTGGCATTGTGCACTGTTAACCGAACCTTTGGAATACAAATAGGATGGGAGCAGAGAAGACTTTAAAGCTTTTACATCATTTAAAACCAAACGTGTGTAAAATAAAAGTGCAGAGATGGACGCAAAGAGATTTACAAACTGAGAAGTGACTCTTAAGTTGCTTAATTTTTGCCTGGATTCTGATAATCGGTAGTGTTGTCCTTGACTCCCATCTTCTCCCCACCTCCCCTCTTGGCTTGTGGGAATGAAGTAAAAGATTATAATAAAACTCCTCCATTTACAGTAAGTCTGAGGATGTGAGAACTTCAGAAAACTTTTCCTACTTGCTGTGTAAGCCTCCTCAGATGAAGTGAATTTCCAAGAGGCAGAAATGGTCAGCAGAGACACCAAAGTACAGCAGTTTAGGAGCTTTGCTCTTATATGGGTGGTGTTTGCCTCTGGTGGGTGTTGGTATTGTTTGTACTATTGTTGATAGTTGGACTAGAGAAACTGAGTTAGCTGGCATCGCACAGTTACTGAGGTGAATAGAAGAAGCAAATCTTCAGGAGGCCCAACAAGAAAATCTGGCAAGCTGAACATATTTTTTTATTTTTACTTTGGCAAGGATGCATGGAGGGGTATCTGGAGTATTTAATATCCAGGCAGAAGAGCATGTGAAATGAATAGATAGATTGTAAGAGTATATCATGGACCTCTTGTATGTTTTCTGTCAAGTATGTTTAAATATTAAACCCTTCACTACCTTGGGAGAACTATATCTCTGCCTTACAAGCCCTCTCTGTGATCCTACGATTCTATTTCAGTGCTGCGACTGACAATGACAAAGCTTTCTGCTATCCTTCTGCCTCCTTCCATCATGGTCTGCTTGTATCTCCCTGTAACATTTATGACTACTGTTTTGTTAACAGATTTTCTGGATATTATTCATGATACAACTGAATTTGAAAAAATACAATATTTGTATTGCATAATAAAAGAGAAGATAATTTTTATAGGTTTTATATGTTAGGTAATCAGCTTCACAGATGATCAAAGATTAACTTTAAATGGATGCTGCTAAGAAAGATCTTCAGTCTTAAATCAGCTTTTCTGCTTTAAACCTTTCTCTTTAATCCTCAGCTTCAAGTAATTTTATAAATAGATAAAATTGGAAAATCTTTTAAACTACAGAAGTATAATATAATCAGATGAGTCTCAATGCTATCTTTTCTTTACTTGAGATAACTGTAAGGAAACATAAATAGTTTGTCTTCTTACAAAGCTGCACTGTACATCAGCAATGATATAAAATTATTAATAAACAAAACCTGGATCATTTTAAAAAACAAACTAAATCAACATAAGTCCTTTCTCCCAGTTACGTAACATTTCAGAGTTGTTTCTATGTCAGGATTTAAAACCAGGCTGTAGACTAACACCAGCTGGTGTTAGCGGCAGGTATCAGCACACGTGTGCAGCTCTGGGCATCATTTCAGCTAAAATAACCATATCCCGGGCTGTATTGATGCTGCGCTGTACAGTGCTGCTGTGTATGTAACCACTCAGGCCCGAAGGCTGGAAGGTGGTTGTGGCAGTGTGCTCCCCCCACCTGACCTTTTCCCGTAACCCTGCTGAAGAGACAACCACCAGTGGTGGTTGTGATGGATGCGTCTGGTCATGATGGATGCATCCAGCTCAAAGTGGACTCGGGGCAGACAGATAACAACACAATAGCCAAGGGCTAATTTATGGCAATGTGTCCACCTAATCCCAGTGCTGGTCAATGTCTGACTCAAGCCAAATTTGGAAGAAACTAACATCTGCAGTCAGTATGTAAGTATGACTATGAGTCCATCATCTTACCCCCATAAATAGTGAGCAGCCCAAGAGCCCTTTGAGCTCTCCTGCACAGCAGTGGGCTGCACACTAGGATCTCCCCTTGAGTAGGACGCCTCTCAAGGTTACTCCTAGAGGTTGAGAGATTCCTTGCCACAACAGATCCTCGGTAAGTGACTAATAGCATGCTAAACTTTGAAATCTTGGCTAAGTCATATAAAGTATTGATTGTGCATATATCATCCTTTAGATATAAACCATTGATCAAGTCTGGGACTAGGATCAGATCCAGACGCGCCTAGGCTCCTCTCTGAGGAGGAGCTTAGAAAGCAAGGGGGTCCTCACTGAAACTCAAGACTCAACGGGAGGGTCTCCCGGAAAGTTTTGTCTGACCCTGTCCTCTATGCAGTAAATAATCAAGTGTACCTTGCCATCAAATCTTGTTAAACCACTGTCGCATTTACCATTGAACCTTGTTAACTCACTGGTTGGTATCAGTAAAGTATATTTTTGCTTCTCTCTCTCACTCCATCCGTGACAGTGGTATAGCAAAGATAACCAGTTGCAACAATTCTCTTATATGCAGTCTAACTGCTTCTGTAGTTACAGAAATATCAGCCAAATGAAGACTAAAAGATTTTTTTTAACTGAGAAAAAAGTTTGTCTCGATTGTTTTTTTCAATTTGTTCAGATGTTAGTCATCTTGCCTTATTTTTGCTGTTTAATACCTAATTGTCTTGTTTTAAACTAATAGTCTTGTCTACCACTATACTTAGGGTAGAGTGAGGGGTGCCTACAGAGTATAATTCATTCACCTATCTTTGACGGCTATGTTAGAGTAGGATGAATTACTTCTGGAAATGCCCATCTCTCTGCATTGATGTAGCCTAAGTGAAACTCGATGGTTACAGTTACGGGAGATGAATCCCACTTTAGGAATCAGATCATTAACTCAGTTGCACTAGTATAAATCTAGAGTACTTTGAACGGTGTTGCTCAATTTATGCTGTGTGACCCAATCCAATCCAAACCTTAGTACACTTCAATCAGCTTGAAATATACAGCTTAATAAGAAAAGTTTAAAACCAGTTTTGATATGAAAACATTTCCTGAGATCCTTGCCAATTTGTGCAGTTTTATATTCACAATAATGAATAATAAAAGCAATAATAATAAGATGCTATCACTACTGCAAAAAAAAAATCCACATAAAATTAGAGAAACTGATTGTAAGAAGTGTTGTTAAATGAAAAAAAGTAACCAGGATTTGGAAAATATTTATGCTAGTTTTAATTACTTTTAGCTTTTCTGACAGCAGGGTAAGTAAAAGGTAAACAGTTTTCGCAATAAAATGTGATCTTTAAAACTACAGTATTCTGGTATATTGAATTGGTAGACCTGATTTTACTGACATTTAAATTGGGTTTGCACTGATTATCAGTCCACTAGTTTCAATGCAGTTACTCCTGACTTGTACGAGTGTAAGTGAGAATACAATCCTACGCTCTTCTTTGTTTTGACAGTATGCATATTTTTCCATGCAATTCAAATAATCAAATCCCCTTTCCTCCTTATGCATTGGTCACATCTCATGTAGTCGGTGAATACTTCACAACTTCAGTAAACAGTAGAAAAGGCATTTAGAAGAAAAACTACACATAATCATTAAAAAGACAGAGCATAAAAAACTACCAGAGCTGTAAGGCAGCAGTAATATTCACAGACAAACTCTACATTTGTATTCAGCAATAAAAATAAAACCAGACAGAAGCTGTCACATCCTGTGCTACGAAGGCTAGACCTGCAAAAACCAGACTTGAAAGAAATGCATATAGATGGTAATAAACTGTTTTTGGAATGTCATTAATAAAACCAAAAATTGCTCTAAAAAATGCTATAGAGCCCTCTTAAATATTTTAGGTTAAAACAGTCAAGATGAATGTTACAATACTTATGTTACTAGAGAAGAACGAATAAAGTAGGGTTGAGAGAAATTTCTGATTGAGAAGTAAATGCATTCTGTTGTGTATAACGGGCACTGACGTGTACCAGCATGTTTATGAAGACTTCTCCTCTTGCAGCAACGATTGATTGGTATAGTCAGAGAGCAACTAAATATTTTAACTGAGTATTTTTAACCTCATGTAATAACAAAGCTAAGGAGCATCACTGACAAGGAAAGCAAAGGAACAGGGGCTTCCTGTCAAGGCCATAGTGACTTTCATATTCTATCCGTGTGCTTTGGGTACATCAGGAAAAATTATCAGTTTGCAAGGCCTCTTTGGGATGGTTCCTCATAGAACACTTTGTCCAGCTCAGTTTTGAGACTCTCAAGTAAGAAGAGCATCTACTGTTTCACATGGGAGACTCCTTCATAGTCTAGTAGCTCTCACTGTTGGAAAGTTTTTCCTGATATTCAGCTTCAATTTTCTATTAATTTCTTCCCATAACTCTAGTTATATGGTACTTACGGCTCAGCAGTGTAATCCAGGATCACAGTCTTGGTCTTTCCTTTTACAATTTTACTGCCTTTTTATAATTAACAACCTGCAAAATTCTCTAAGGAGATACTCAAGTTGCCTATCAGAAAAGAAAAGACATTTCAATGCCTTGGGATTGTTACCTGAGGCAAGATAACCTGTTATATATTACTCCTCCGAGTAAGAATATACTGATAAGCACAGGATCTGCTATCCTGCCTCTGTAACTCTGCCCATGGGTAGCATGAATTTTCTGTTATAATACACATCTAGGGCTAAATTGGACTCTGGTTCCCCTTTTCAAAGCTGTGGGTGAATATTGTAGAAACTAAGCCACTGAGCAGCAGTACTTGGAGCTATTGGGCTGGTTCAGAGCAGACAAGTAACATTTAATTTGACTTAAACCTGAATCAGCATTTGAATCAAACTGAGGTGCTCAGAAAGTTTTAAATCCCCCCTCATGGCTTTTAACGTGGGCATTTTATTTTATCTTGCACCATCCATCTAGTGTCAACAGATGCAATCCAGAGAAACAATAAAGGTGCCGTGGCAGCTAGTTTAATTTATTACTGGTGTTTGAATCTCATCTTGATGGTGCAGAATATGTTGGACTACAAGGAAATACAAACAAAAGCAGAATGTTAGTTATTATTCATTCTGCTGGCAAGGTATATAAGTCAGGCATTAAAAATGAACAAAGAGCTGTAAAGATTCTTTTGCAAAACTAATAAGTTTTTCTGAAGTTCTGCATTATCAGGAATAAATTTACACTAGCTGGTTTCTCTGGTGACTAAGCAAGTCTATGCCATCTCACATTTGTCTCACTGACCCTTTGCACACCCTTTCCGTTTATATCCTTTCCTTGAACAACAAAATATTCCTTAATAGAATCCTAGATTAATTATTAATGCTAGTGTTTATATTAGTAAATAAAAATGGAAATCTGTTTTCCTCTTTTCAGACCTAACATTTGTAGCCTAACACCAAACCTGTGGTACTCTAGCACTTTATTCATTAAAGTTTAATATGGTTCCAGTGCAAGCATTCTTTACTCAGCCATACTAAAAGCAAGTAAGACAACTAAGTTAAAAAAAGTCCTATAAAAATCCAGTTCTTGTTAAACTAAAAGGAAAGGAAAATGTCAGTGAAGATGAGCTACGCTTTTTGCCTACTAAAGCTAGACAGAGTTTGATTTTAACCCATTTGGACTTTGGCCTGTTTGATTCGGATGGTTTGGTTTGGAGCCAATTTCTAACTCATGGTAGAAGCCTGAAAGAGAAAAATCTACAGATTCATCCAGACAAAATACTGTCACTCTACTTTCCAAACTCCTAACCTGTGTGCTTCATCAGCAGTTTATTTCCTACTGAATCTTCTCAACACTGTGGTTATTCTCTGCTGTAAAACTTTATTGCCAGGTTTGAGGATGGCAGCCAATCGAGCTGAAGCCCCAAGCAGGGCTCCCCTCCCAGCCTGCGCACACTCCTACTGATGCATCTTCTTCCCTCTCCCATCTCTCCCCCAGAAAAGCACTGGCATCAGGCATCAACGCTCTTCAGGGCAATAAACAGTATTATTGCTTTGATGCTTATATTTTACAACTCAGTGGAGCAGGTGCAACCTGGAAACAATGCTGCTTTATCTTGGGAAGTTATAGGGCTTGCTTGTTTTCAGTTTTGTTATCTCAACTAATTTGCTTCAGAGATGCAGGATGAAACAGAAGGAGCCGGCAGAGCTGAGAAATATTTGACTCTCTTTTAACCCTCATAAGAGGGTAGATTACCCCAGTTTAAGAATTTCTGAGACAGATCCACGATGGGTATCTCAAAAGGTCCTCCTATCAAAAAACCCAATAATTCATAAAGTTTCAGGTTCAAAAGAGATTGAAGGACAGGCCCCGTGTTCATTACTTGTGAGAGGGAATTGGGAAAAATTCTGTGAAAACAGGATGGATGGCTTTTTCTCATGTATTTCCCTCTTTTAGCCATGACTCCAAAGAGACAATGTGACCCTTAGATTTTATTCAGCCTTCCCAGGATATGTTTGGGTTGTTTTCAGGTGAGAATCCTCCCAGAATATCAAGATGAAACTTCTAGGTGTTCTTTTGCTTTGTCTTAACAGAAGTTATGGGAATCAAATTAGGACAAGAAGAAGCATATCTAAGGAGCTTAACTGCACAAGTATTTGCAAAAACTGCCCCAATGTTGCTGTACTTCTGTTAATCTCCATTATACAATCCTTGAACTTTTTTTAATTTTTAATGATGTGTTTGTGGTCTCCACAAAGCAGCTGCTCACTATTTGTGTTTCTGTTTTGTCTAGGGACTGCTAACATAGATTGGGCATCACCGCTATTGAGCCAGGTGCTATGAAATATGTAAAGCTATTTCCCAAAGAGACTGCTTCCATTATCCTTTTTTTTTTTAAACAACTGTTTAATCCTTCCTGTAGCTGTCTGCCATCTCAGCTCACTCCGAAAATGCATTTCTCAAACTGATGCTTGAGACTGCTTTAAGGAATGCTAGCGTGTACAGATGAGCACAAAGAAGTGGACAAAGGCCACAGAATTGAAAATTTTACTTCTAGTAGCATAAATTTAGAATAATCTTAATGTCTGTACTGGATGCACTGATGTATATATGATTTGACCATCTAGCGCTTTTGGTACTCAGCTCTGCTCCCCTTTCCTCCTTGAACACATCAGCCCAGACTCTGATAACAGCAATACTGCTAATGAGACTATTGTGACTTTACAGCACTGCAAAAACTGAGATCATGTGTTAAGTTCAACTTTTTCTTAATGGGTTTTTATTTTGGATACTCTGTGAATATATACAGAAACTATACCTACACAAATGCATAGGAGAGCATCCCAATATAAATATATACTGAAAAATAACTTTGATAAGAACAGACTAGCTTTTTGAGGAAGTAGTGGTAAAGAAAATACATATAAATGACGCTATGGGCAAAATACATGGCTAAGTATGTGTAGCTTTTGAAACCAGTTATTAGAAATGCAGGCTTCCTTTGTAAACACCTGCTTAGATATTTGAAGAACATATCACAAAGAGTCTGACAGACGTTTAGATGAAACTGGAAGGGCTACAAGGGAATGAGAGTTCACACAGGCAACATACGTCCAGCTCCACTGAGAAAAAATGATTTGCATAGCAGGCCACTGGATGAATCAGACTGTTGACATTTTCATGTGCAGAATTCCCTTTAATTCTGCCCTTTATGGAGGAAATACTTGTTTTTAAAATGGGCAAAAATAAGAATATTCAACTGATGCGTATCTGCCATGATCACGGCAAAACCAAGGATGATACACCCATGGCTTCAGCTCATCAGTACCCCTCCAGACCAGGGCAAGTTGCTGTTTCATCATTCTAAGATTTTCCAGAACTACCTGGGAAGTTTTATGGTGCCAAACTTATATAGTGGTGGTTTTTTATTTTTCCAACTCAGCTCTGAAAAGTTCCCAGCAATCTTTTTTTCTCCCCTTTCTATTTGTTTTTGGTTTTTTTGTTTGTTTGTTTGTTTGTTTGTTTGTTTTCCTGCCATCATCACTTGTAATGTGGCAGCTGTGTAGTGCGTCAAGTCATGGTTTTACTTCTCTTGATTTTTGTCTAGGGCTGTCAGGACAAATCTGCTCAAGAAGGCAGTGATTTGCCACTAGTGCCTCAGTGGCATGCCCTTGGCTTTTGAGCTATTACAGTGGTGTCTCCCTTTGCCCATATAAATATGAGAAACTGTATTGGCTTGGTTGGATTATAAGGAGCTGATCATGCAGGTAAAAAGGGACACTTTCATCAGGACAGTTCTTATAGCTGATCAGGATGGGCTCAGCTGCTATGTCAAGATGTCAGTAGTAGTACTTGAGAAGACAGTGGTAGTAAGAGATGTATCTTGAATGTCCATCTATTCAGGTGGGAAATGTGCTACTAGTGCTAGACTCTTTTGTATTGTGTTACATTCTCAGATGTGAGACCTGGTAATTTCCTGTGTGGACATAGGGACTGAGAACTGGATGTAAGTTTTACAAGTGGGTTATACTCACTAACTTATTTACCAGTACCTGTGGTGGTCTGTTCTGGCAGTAGGAAGTTACGTTTCCCTTAGGTGGCTGAACGTGATTACAGATCAGTAGTTGTCTTCCAGTTCTCAAAAGGAATGGAGATAAGGGTAAGACTTGTAAACTGGTGGTGCTGGGTCTGTAAGCTTCACTGAAAATGGATGCAATGAAGGAAAAAAAGGACGATCGTTCTGCAGATGGGTTTTCCCTTAAGCTTCTCCTGATGTTTCTTCACACAGCAGATAAAGACGCAGCCCCAATGAAGCCTGAATGATGGGTAAAGGGTGGATAACAGTCCCCTTTTCCCAACTCTGTGCCTACTGCTGCTTTTCCATAATTTCTCCTCTATTTTTCATAAGACCTCTTTTATATTTTCCTGCTTTCAAGGCCAGAATTCTAAAAACTGAATTGCTGAAGAGGGAATAGTTTGCCTTTTGCAGATTTGTATTGTGTCTTTAACCTTGATCCAAGACGAAGACAGCAGAAACAGCCCCCACAGTGAATGTTTAAAGTGCAATTCACTGCACCTGGCATAGGGTCTACACTTTTAAGCGCTGAAGTGATTTTGGATTACATAATGACAACTTTCTGTAAAGGCTGCACACAAGCGCAGGTGGAGCAGGATACACGTATAAAAGTTGTATAAAAGACTACTCTGCTGGTCAAGCTTCTGCCTTGAGAGACAGTTGCAAATGCTCAGACTACTGTTCTCCACACAACCAGCAGACCACTTCCATTAGGCACTCGTTCTTTTGTCAGTGTGTGTGGCCACTTAAAATAGCTTTCTCTGTAGTTATCTGAAAACCCATTCTGTCTTTCCTGTTTGTCTGCATTTCCCTGCACTATATCTGCTCTCTATATTTCTTTCTAACTTTCTCATTTAACGAAATATAAACGCTCCCTTGACATTCTCCTCTTTCTTTCATGGTTCCACTTTCTCTAGTCTGGAACATGTCTCTTCTTGAACAACGTATTTATTACTGACATAGATTTCACCATATTTAATACAGAAAACTCCAAATCTGTCTTGTTATGAGGTCACAGTAACAGCATGGCTATTTTTAAATGGGATAAAGTGGATATGTGGGAATGTGCATCAGGTTCACCAATTTTAAACTGGAATATTAGGGAAAAGTATAAAAAGGACAGAATATGCTGTTCTAGAAATGCCTGTAGTTCCAAGAAGGCACATCTGTAACTATCTCTCTGATTAGCTAATCAGTCAATTGTCTACCAAAAAGAAGCTGAGCATAAAACAATCTAGTCAGTGGTAGGATGAACAGAGAAGGTTCTTACGGGAATACTCTAAAAACACAGATTTCTGGCATTCAAGACTGCTGTGAGGAAATAGGTTTGGTTTGCGAATGTTCAACAAAGCTGAAGTCTGTCAGCTCAGTAATATGACATGTTTAGCCCAAGCACTTCTAAACATATCTGCACTGGGAATTTTTTAGCATTGTATTAATTCAATGAACAGTGTAAACTTATAGTGTCAGAGTAAAACCTGGATTTACATCAGTAAATGCCTATACTTTAGGGACTTCAAATAGGCTTAACTCACGTTATGGTTTGGGTTTTTTTCTAATTAGTTATGTATGGCCTGTATTTTAAACAGTTCTTCCCTGAATCTTAGAGATGTGAAATGGTTCCAACTCATTATGAACCTGAAGTACGGTCAGCATACTTTTCATTTCTTAATGAAGTATTGGTCAGAAATATCCCACAGTATCTTTTGAAATATTTACGCTCTCATGACAGTATGACTATTGATTTCTTAATCCTGTTAAAAAGAGGGTAGTGGCACAAAACACATGATATGTGGAAACATCTTGTTTCACAAGTCAGCAAAGATGCTTGGTTTGTGTCAAATTATCTGTGGATATATTGCAGGAAAATTTCAGTTCTACTGAAAGTCTCTAATACTGAGCAAAGCATTTGACTGAATTGTATTCGTAGCTAACTATAAGATGTTTCTGGTTCATGTCCTCAAATGTCATTATTCATTTGAAAAAATCATTGAAATAAATGCAATAATCTGTATAAGGAAGAAAAAGGTGGTTTGGGCCTATATATGTCCATTAATCTTCTGCAAATCAAAATATGCTAGAGTTAATTGAGTTTATATTAATGTTGGCCCCACCCTTTCAAAATCTACCCAGGGGTGTAGTTCTCCTAACACATATTACCTGTGACGCCAAGTGTGTCTGTGGGAACCATAAGCAAAACAAAATAGAATATGCATATATTTTCCAGAAATTTCAAGAGCACACAGGAATTGTTGCCCTGAGCATCAAAAGCTGCAAGTTCCTTTTATTTCCTAGACATGTAAACAAATTACCATTTTCAGAAGTGCTTACATTTCAGCAACCTGCATTGTTCTGAAATCATAGGTGTTTAAAAAAGAGTATTTATCAGTTGTTTTCCAAATACAGGGCCCAATCCCAGAAACACTCATGCAGGAAGAAAAGCTTGTGGGATGATTTATCACACATGCAAATTCAAAGTAACAAGCCTCTTCTCCATTGTCCAACTAATTATTTTTCATAGCATGAAACAAGCGCATTTTGACAGGTGTAAATGTCCACCTCACTCAGATGGGAGTGGAAGATGAGGCCCATCAGAGAAGAGCTACCTTACAAGTTAATATATAATAACCATATTTGAAAGTAATATGTCTCTCTCCTGATAGAATAAGGAGTGACAAGACTTCCTTGCAAAACTTCCAACAGTCAGTTCTAATGCAGGAATGTAAGAAATAGCTTCTGCCATTTGCCTTCTGCAGGATGCAAATTAACTCGAAATCCACTGCAGGTATTTAGACTGTGAAGTGAAGAAAGGAGGGAAGATAAAACAAAAGAGAAGAGCAGCCTTGACTCCCGCAGTGAAGCACAAACCCTCCTCCAATTAAGCTATGCACTCTGAATTTCTGTAACAATCCATAAAGCTGCTCTGGGCTTCAGAAAAATTTCTCTGCATTCTCTCAAAACCCCTGCTGTACGCTTCATAGGCACCTTTCAGTCCCTAGCACTTAGAGAATGCTATGAATATGCACGTACAAAAACTAAAATAATGACAGCATTTTCTATAAAGTATGACAATCCGATCCATCTTAAACTCGTGCTGTGGGATGCTGGGTTGTGTGTATAAGCCCCTTCCTACCTACTGCTCTACCTGTGGTGCAGGTTTCATCCCTCTGCTGACACACCCCAGCGCACAGACATTTCAGCACGGATCACCCTACACCTCTCTTTTAGTTCAAGTCCCCAGCTCCGATCCAGGCATGCTGCCTGCAATGTCAGCTGTCACACCAGCATTTGGCAACATTTTGACGGTGACAATTGTTCTGCTAAGATGGGGTCTGACATTTATCCATCAAGGAGGCTTCACGGGAAAGCTGTAAAGCCCTCTGGTGAGTTTTAAAATCTATCCACCTACACTGCAAACAATTAATACTTAATCATCATAATCTGCTTGTAAAACAGGTAAGTACTGTCATTTGCACTTCCCATAATCCAGTCTAAACCACTTCCAGTGCTTTTAGATGCCAACTAAGCAGCTCTGAAAAAGCTGTGCTGACTCTGGGAGAGTGAATTCCCTCCTAGGTAAGCAGACGGGTCTCTTTTCACCTTCAAGTTGCTGGCTGCAAAACAATTTGAAATTTATGCTCTCAGGTCAGGGTAGGTACCGAATAGACTCCAATGTCTGCTGTGCTCGTTCCCTCTATTTTCCAAATATGGTATAGGAAAATCTGGGTCAAACTAGATGCAAAATGCACTTTTCCAAATTACACACCACATAAACAAGAGAAACTCCCACTTGCATCAAAAGGAGTTACACTCCCCTAAGCAAAGCCGTAATTTGGATCCTCCATTCTCAGATATTCATCTCTTAAGCAGCATCTTTTTAGAGAAAAATACTGGTTTGGAAAGGTGACAAAATAATAATAATGCATGGGGAACTCACAGTCAACATCAAACATATTTGAAAATATTCATTTCTCTCTAGTTCACAATCAGGCAGCTTATTTACATAAAAAGTGTAAAATGAGCAATGGACAAATACAGGTTAAATAAAAACCAATTTAAACCATACTGCATATTCCTAGCCACTTCAAAATCATATAAAGTAGAACTGCATGATGAATCGCCGCAAAATTCCTATTTAAAAGAATGTATTTTTTCCCTATCTTCCCATGAAACTCTGACTTTATTCCTCTGAAAGTGCTTTAATGAACTCTATAAACTATTTGCTTGGCAGAAAACCATATAAAAATGAATCACCAACGATATATAAAGGGGAAAAGAAAACTGTAACATATGCAAAATACCAAAATGAATAGACTTGCTGCTGCTCAAGTAGAATATACACAAATGGGACAAGGGTTGCTGGTACCACACCAGCTCTGACGGTATGGCAGCTCTGGGAAGCTTTACGATACACTCCTATGGTGTCACCAATCTGTCTTAAAGGAGGACAGAGCAGCTTTGGTGACACTGTAATACACTTCTGAGAGACATTACTTGAAAGATGAGCTATTGGGGATATCACTCGTTACAATTAACATGGAATAGCAGTGACAGTCTGACCAAAGCAGCGCAGTGAATGGAAGTAAAACAAAACAAAACAAAACAACCAAGTGCTATACTCACTAAAATATGTTGTTTTAAATGAATTTATTCTAAGATGCAAGTTTCTGAGAAAGTGGAAAATATTCAGGGGAAAAAGGCTTGCTTTTCATCGATGACCTTGAATGTCACTGCTGGTTACCCCTGGCAACAGCTAAAGAACAGCTGGGTTTCAATAAAAGGAAAATGCAAGGGAGAGCAAGGACCAATGTTGCCAGTGAGTTTAATTATCCACTTTCATGTTTGTATTAGTAATTGGTTTCTGGGGTGTTGGTTTTTTTTTATGTTTAATCCATATGGATGGTAATACCCTGTGCTACTGCTGTTCCTTACGCATGGGTGAGTGTCTTTTTTAAGAACAAACATGGAACTCCACAGCCACCGAGAGAGGCTTTGGCAATACCTGCCTCTGTACGAGGCAGCCGTCCCCCTCCCCGTTCTGCTGCGTGCTGCCTCCACGGGAGGCTGCCGACCCCACCGCGCTGCGATCTGCCTTGTCTCAGATATCAGCGTCTGCCTATTGGCCAGCACGCTTAAGAACAAAGCAAAACATCTTTTATTTTAGGGAAGACAAGCCTGTATACCAGGAAACCCAGGCAGGGACTGATACCTGGCTTGGTAAGCACGGTGGATGTTTCAAGGTCACCGTAATTGCCTATTGTGCTTTCCTTTTTTGCCCTCAAGAAATAATCAAATTAATGATCCCACTTCCTGGCAAACCCAGAAACCCTATTAATTTTACTGATTCGTCCTAATACAGCGATCACTGCCAAGAATTTATTTCAGTGTTTGGTGTGCAGTGAAGCTAATGTAATTTGAAAATTGTAACATTGTAAGATATGTAGTGACATAGGATTGATTAAAAACACAATTTAAATGAATCACATGCTTGCTCCCCTGGAAAGATTAGTTATGGCCAGTAGAAACGAAAGAGATGAGACTGAAAACAACAGGGGCGTGGGTTTGAAGCAACTGATCTTCCCCATGTTGGCTTGTCACTGCTAATCCAGCCTGTAGCACATACTGTGATGCCTTTAAATCACTGTGCATGTTTGGGTGAAGACATTTTACTTGGATATGAGCAGAATAACATCTAAAGAAGGTGTTCAGCTGATTTGTAATAAAATCTAACTCTTCCCATCACTAATTCTACATAGTTACAGCCCACAAACATCTTGGTGATCTGCAATCTTAAAATTAATCAGCTTTAAGGAAAACTGGAATTGTCTGTCCTAAACAATTCAGTCATGTGATTAAAAGGAAACAGGTGTAAGATGCAAGAGTCAGGGAAGAGATTCTGCTCTGGGTTTTTGTTTTATCTGAAAAGCCAGCCATCTCATCTGTTGCATTCATTCTCCTTTAGGAAACATTAATCTGCACAGATGGTGAAACCTAGTAATCTCTGCTACCAGCTGCAGAGTAGAATTTTTAATGAAATGGGAATTTGAAGGTTTTCACAGAAAGCACTAGAATCACTCCTATTATTTCCCGTGATGCCCAAATTACTTTGACTGTTATTTGACATCTACTGTACTGTAAATATAACAGCCGCATAGCTTCGGTCATAGCCCAAACACAATCATTTCAGAACGGCCTTTGTTGTTTGCAAAAGCCAGATGCTGAAAGCATTTCAGTCAAAGAGAAATAAGTCATCCACCCTCAGCACATCTACTACAAAAAGGTTGAGAACTTATAACCTGTTATTTGGAAACTTTATTTTACCTTTCTCTGAGATTTAAAATAGTTTTAGCATGTTTGTAAACTAAAGTGAAGCCAGAGATTAAACATAAAATAAGATTTGTAAAGAAGATGACACCTAGAAAGCACACAGTCACCATCACTTTTTCATCCTTGTGATGTAAAGATTTTGGCTGAAGAATGTACTCCAGCACTTAGATTTTGTTTTTTTTTCTTTTTTTAAAAAAAGAGGCCTGATCTAGAAAGAGAATTATAAGGTAACAGCTTGGGGTAGCAATCCTAGTCAATACTAACTAAATGAACCTAGAACTAAGTATGTGAATTAACAGTTTGAAAGTCCTAACAATATAGAGAGATGAATTTTATCTTGAAATTAAGGTTGACCATGTGATTTCTTTATAAGCATATGATACCTTTGAGAATAGCAGTAACTTCTATTGAAGAATTCCTCTAGTACTTATTTTTATAATATACTAGCATTACAGGGCAATTAATCAGGTTCACTGAAGTGAACAGGATTTTATGCATGTATGCAGGACAGGTGTTAGTCTTTACAATGAAAGCTTATGAATTTGCCTTTCTGACGTGTATTTCAGCACTTCTCCATTCAGCAAGGTTCACTTCAGGGACTGCAGTACTATGGCCTACTGTAGTAATATTTAACATAGCTAAGACAGAGGTTTGCACTTATATTGGAAACAGCACACACAAAGTGTATGTATGAAAGTAACCACAAATGCCAGATTATTCTTGTGTAAATTTAGTTTGAGAAAGTTCTGAACAAGCCATAACTCCAATAAGAGAATCATTCACAACTGTGAAAAGCAGTAGAAAGTTTATTGCCAGAAGGATGAGATCCTCTGATAACATGCTGGTAAGCCAAAACTCTCTTTGTTTGTGAGATGCAGGAGCATGGAGAAAAGAAAACAGATAAAGGGAAAGAAATCATAAAATATATCCAGTTACTTTGCTATTTTTTGTAAAAATAAAGACTTTTTTTTTGAAGAAGAATTTATATCTAGGCTCCATTTCTGAGTAGTTTATTAAAGGTTTCTAAATAATCAGTGCATGTTTGAAGTAGAGTTCTAAACTGTTTGATATTGAGGAAGGATAATGCAGAATGTCTGCTCATGGGAGCAGAGATCCAGGCTCTGCTTCTGCCTCACCATCACAGTTACCTCAGATACTGCAGATAAACCACCAAGCTTTTGGGAATAAAAACTTGTCTTGCCTTTCTGTGTCACAAAATGGGCAAATTCAGACACGGGTGAGAGCCAGTATCGCTCATTTGACTTTGGTGGGGATGAACTGTTTATGCCAGACCTGATTTGTTCCTAGCAGTCCAGACAGAGAAAAACAAGCACCAAGAGGTGCTTCAGAAATTAGACAACTCCGACCTAAACTTTGAAGTCTTTGCTGTGTTGGTATGAATACAATCGTATTGTACAGCACTGTAAATATGATGATGTAAGTTAGCGAGTAAGGCATTTACCCCTGGGGACTAGGGACTCATGTTTTACCTGCATTTGCCTGGTTAATCTGGTCAGAACCAAAAGGCCAGAAGTTCACAAAATAACCCAAGGGTAAGGTAAATAGTTTTGAAATGAATCAAGTAAATGATTTGTGTTATATGTGTGCAGCCTCCCTGGCAAAGGTGCCATCAAAGTGTTGGGTCAAATCAAATCAATCAGTTAAAGTGCTATAAAATATGAATGCAGAGGGAACAGATGAGATCTTGATGTGAATAATAAAATAGTCTATAAACTACCTGAAATAAATCAATCTTCCTTTCATGCAGCAAATATAAAATGCAGTATATTTCATATTAACTGTGGCTGAAGTGAAAATATATTCAGATGAAGATACAGTATTAGAAATCTATTTAATCTAGTGGAGGACAACACTGCCTTAAGTGATCATTTACTTCACAGAAGTCTAGGGGTCAGAGTTTTAAAACTAATTCAGTCCTTAAGATGCAAATAGACACTTGAAGTGATTTTGAACAACATAGACTCATTCTGGCACTAAGTTCTGTTGATGAAAATGGGGTTCAGAACATTTGTAAATCTTCTTTAGGTATTGTAACTCTTACAAAGTTTCCTCTGAAAATTCTGTAATGGAAATGGCTTTATGTTTCAGGAAAAAAGTTTTAATGGAATAGCTTTATTTCTCTTGAAACATTCTTTACTGTGATATTCATCCCTATAGTGCAGAAAATAATAGAATTCATGTTTTTAATTAAAATGAGCAACAAACATTTTGATGGAAAGTGCAATAGGGGGAAAAAAGCCCTACCAAATCTATTTCAACCAAAAAACTCCCACTAAAAGCATCTGGCTTTTCTGACTACTCATCAGGAAAGCATTCTTTTAGTTATATATAATCCACTAGTCAAATTCATGCATGAAAAATGTTACATCTTTGGCAAAAAAGAGAAAATCCATTTACAAAACCAGTCTTGGTTAACTCAAAACTATTTAAAAATTACAAAACACAGGCATCCTATTCTGTTTCCTTCAAACCAGTTCTCTGTATTCTGAGTATATTCGAAAGCATATAATAAATATAAAAAGCTACCTGAGTATGTTTACTTTATATTCATTACAGAGATTGACAAGACAGCAGTAAATGGAGACCAGGATTAACCTTTGTGAGAAGCAATCCAAATCAGTCTGTGAGAGCTTCTTTTCTAACCTGAAATGGGAACAAACAACTCATGTTCCTTTTAGCGGGAAATGAGGTTTCTAAAAGAAAGTCAATATGTTTACTATCATTAGCCTTAATTCCTGTTCCAAATGCGATAGTTGAAATCCTCAGCACATCTTCAAATGACACCTGCCTTCCCAGAAAATCCACACAAATGCTGTCAGTTGTATTTTTTCACATTCAGGGACTGACATCTCTTTCTGCACTTCATCTTTTCTGCCCTGCGCAGACACAACATGTGCATGTTTTCCAGAAATGGTACAGCACAATCTGTGGATGAGCAGTTACCTTTGAATGTATTCCAGCGTCTGTAGATGAAACACATTTTTCCTATGTGTGTCTTTCCTTATGATACCAGTGTCTGCTCCGAGTTTGCCTTCTCGAGGAGTCATCATGAAACAGCGTATTCATCTGCATGTGGTTCTTACAAATTCCCCAAGGGGCTGCCATGATGTGAATGCTCTTGCTGGCTCTCAGTGAGGCTAAGGAATGCCACCTCTCCCTGTTTAGCCATAATTTTAGTGATTTGGGATTTGGCCTAGATAAACTTAACAGGGCACAATGGATAAAGATATTCAAGGATAGATTTGTATTTCAGTAATACTGGTGCAAATCCAGAATTATACCGGATTTATCTTTATCTGAGACAAGAATGTAATTTACACAGGGGGTTTTTTACAACACTATTGGAGTGTTTTTGTATGCATAAATGAGTAAATATTAGCTTCTCTAAAACACACTGCTCTTGTAGAAATGATTAAAGGACAAGATGAAAGAAAAAACCCTCAGTCAACTACTACTTGGAATTGCTAACCAGATTTTTTCCTGACTATTGCTTTATCTGATGAATTCTATTTTACAGCATATGGCTTCAATCTAAGCTAGTTACCAAACTTCTATTATTCCTTTCATATTTTCCTTTCACAGAAGATATTGCCTCAAGGTCTAATTTATAAATGAGAAAGACTATGCTGTAATTCTCAGCAATAAACAGCAAAAATGTTGTTGTGAACCACTGCAAAATATTAACTGTTCTTTCCTTAGACTGTAAGTGTCCTTCCATTCACACTCATAGAAAAGTACAGTCTTCCATGAGGGTTATTGACCTATGGCTTATTTTTCTGTCAGTTTGTGCTAGCAGTTAACAATAGTATCGCTTAAATGTCTAACTTGCACAAATAGTCATGTTGATATCTAACTACTATTATGTGTGCCAGTAAGTTGAGGCTGAAAAATTGCAAGTGCAGTTTTATTCACTGCATTTGATAGGAAGCCCCACAGAAGTCTGCAAGAGTTTATCAAATGGCCCTTTGTTGGAATTAAAAAAAACCCACTCATCGCATTTTAAAGAAAATACTCTTGATGGTCATATGGTTTAGTAAATTATAATTGCTAAGAAAGGCTGTTCAGTTTTAGATAACTCATCACTACAAAAGCAGTACTATTTGTGTAACAGAGATTCCCTATCATTAAAAATGTTGTGACTCATAATACTCCTGCTTCTAACCTCCTCCTTAAAGTGGCTAAATGTTTCAGCCTCAAGCATTCTTGTTAGGAAAACTTTGAAGTGCTGGGGAAAGTAGAGGTGAAGATACCACTGAAAAGAAAAAAAAAACAACCAAAAAACAAAATCATGAAACATAGACAAAGGGAGTAGTAGCAAGAGCAAAAAAAGGAGTTGGGAATAAAGGGGGCCTCTTGTGTGGTGGGGAGAGGAGGAAAGGACTATCATCAAGAACCTCCACAGCAATTTGAAGACAGACATTTTGCTGCTTTTATCCCAAGCAATTACACTGGAACTATCTCCTGTTATACCATATGTGACACAATGAAAGCCACCCACGCTATTAAAAATGAGAAGGAAAGATCTATTCAGTGAAATGAAGGCAGCACTACAAAACTTCCCAGTCCTTGCAAGACAAGGCAAAGAAAAGCTTTTATTTAATGTTGTGGCTTGTTGAGCACAGCTTCTCTTTGTGACGTGTTGCCGTGCTTACAATAAATAGCTTTTGGGGTTTTCAAATGCCTCAGCTTTGCTTCAGTGTGTTTAATCACCTGCGAAAGCTGTTTATTGCCTTGTATACTTCCCCCATCATGAACATTATCTTTTAAGTATAAGGCTTTATGGCGAGTCTAAGCAGGCCAAATGATGCAAGGGTACAAGGCACTATCAAAGCTGTGTGCAAGCACAGATGAAATAAATCCATATGAGGACTACAGACCATGAAAGTAGAAAGATAAGCTATAGTAATGCAGTGCAATGATTTCACAGGCACTCTGCTTATCCTTTAAAATGCACCCTTGTTTGTTGAGAGCCACACTGGCAATCTCGTATGCGACTATCAAAGAAAGATGTAAGCATTCAAAGAAAATTATGAGGGATCGTGATAGACAAAGCCAGAAAGGCTACTAAAGGGCATTTGTGTGTACTTTACTTCTGAAGGCTTCAGCTAAGGTGCTTTAAAACAGCTGC
>VYZW01026172.1:0-21022 GCA_013401315.1 Balaeniceps rex
TCTTAAAGGTCTTCTCCAACCAAATGATTCTGTGATTCTCTGATTCTGTGATACTGAAGCGATGGTGTTACTGTACAGACCCCCATCCAAACAGGTCTTAATTTTGAGCTTCTCTGGTACCAGATGACTTTATTGTGTCTCGATAAAAATGATCAAGCTTCTAAATAGAAATAATGCTTTTTGGATTTGGGTGTAAAGAGAATCTGCCAGAATTTTCACTTAAAATATTTATGTGTGTAAACGCTACACATTTCTTATTGAGAGGAACGATGTTAACAGCTTTCCCCCTATTTATCCAAACATATTTGTTGTATTATATATTCTACCATGTGTTCTTTGAGTTCATATGTATTAAGGACAGCTGTGTAGCTTGGGGTATACCTGTTGAGCTATAGTATGGATAACCATATGGTACCTGGCTCTAGCTGACTATATTTCAACTGGAGATTCAAATTCATAGTCACAAGCAATACAAATACAGGGGTGTCTCTTACTCTACTGGAATTACTCCATTAGCTCATTTTAGTGAAATATGTTTTAAGACTAATAGATGGTGTATTGCTTCTTGGATTACCCCTTGTACTGTGTGGTGGGTTTACCCTGGCAGATGCCCACCAAAGCCACTCTATCACTTCCCTCCTCAGCTGGACAGGGGACAGAAAATATAATGAAAAGCTTGTGGGTCGAGATAAGGACAGGGACTTTCACCAATTAATGTCAAGGCCAAAACAGGCTTGACTTGGGGAAATTAGTTTAATTTATTACCAATCAAATCAGAGTAGGATAATGAGAAATAAACCCAAATCTTAAAAACACCTTCCCCCCACCCCTCTCTTCTTCCCGGGCTTAACTTTACTCCCAATTTTCTCTACCTCCTCCCTGCCGAGCAGCGCAGGGGGACAGGGAATGGGGTTTGCAGTCAGTTATCACACATTGACTCTGCCACTCCTTAGGACTCCTCACACTCTTCCCCTGCTCCAGCATGGGGTCCCTCCCCTGGGAGAAGTCCTCCACAAACTTCTCCAATGTGAGTCCTTCCCACGGGCTACAGTTCTTCACAAACTGCTCCAGCATGGGTCTCTTCCACGGGGTGCAGTCCTTCAGGAACAGACTGCTCCAGTGTGGGTCCCCCACAGGGTCACAAGTCCTGCCAGCAAACATGCTCCAGCATGGCCTCTTCTCTCCACAGGTCCACAGGTCCTGCCAGGAGCCTGCTCCAGCATGGGCTCTCCATGGGGTCACAGCCTCCTTTGGGCATCCACCTGCTCCGGCATGGGGTCCTCCACGGGCTGCAGGTGGATATCTGCTCCACCATTAACCTCCATGGGCTGCAGGGGGACAGCCTGCCTCACCATGGTCTTCACCACGGGCTGCAGGGGGATCTCTGCTCTAGCACCTGGAGCACCTCCTCCCCCTCCTTCTTCACTGACCTTGGTGTCTGCAGACCTGTTCCTCTCACATATTTNACTGACAATTCACTCACCAGAAAACACCCAGGATTTGCATGCTTATGTTGCTTCACATAATAGGACTAATTATCATGTCTGACTCCCCTGTAAGCAGAATTACCAGATATGTAGTGCAAAAAAACCATAGTTTATATTTACAAATTTATATTTAGAGGGCATGCCATATGACATTTCAAAAACATGATAGTTTGCAGTAGAGTCATGGACCTAGCCTAGATCCACAAACCTATTTTAAGCTCCTGACTCATGCTTAGGTTCCCAAACTACCAACTATGTGAAACTACAGACACAATAGGAGGTAGAAATCCAAAACCCTTTGCAAGTGTGGCCTGGCCTATGGCTAGTTTCTGAACAACTGACTTAAATCTGACTTCAAATCTCAAGATGTTTCTTTGAAATATAATCCCCTGAACAGACAGCAATGAAGTAATTGACGTGGCGCTTAGGGACATGGTTTAGTGGTGGATAGGTAATGTTAGGTTAACAGTTGGACTCGATGACCTTAAGGGTCTTTTCCAACCTAAATGAATCTATGATTCTAAACTGAACAGCCTCGAGCTATCTGGACACACTGGCTCTAGATCTGCATCTTCTACTTTTGAGAGATGTGCAAAAAGACCTGCAGCCCATGCCTCTTTCACGTCAGTAAGACCCACATGTAAGAACATTCAGAGGACTCTGTCTCCTGGCATCCACCAGTGCCTGCACAGCTACAGAACATCTCTAGGGTAGACAAATGAAGACTTGAGATTTAGTGTGCCTGTGAGAGTCACTAAGGAAGATCAGCACATGTTAGAGAAGACAGAGAGAATGAACAGAGCTGTATAGAATGGGGCGTGGATGACTGAAGTACCTCCACCCTGCTTCTTAAGAGCCTAGTATTCTTCATTTCTACTACCAAAGTCATCTTAAATGAATTTCTTTGAAATATTTTTTCTTTTCTATTGTGCATATATATATTTCTTTTCTATGTCTATTTTAAACAATATAATCTCAGTGCAAAAAATGTGTCTAACAATCTTTTGTACACCATTAAAGAATTGCACACATTGCTATTGAAATAATAATAATGATAAAAGGGCATAATTAACTGATAAAGCATAGCTTCTTCAGAAAAAAGCCCACATGACATCTAAAATGTTTTTGAAAACATACCCATTTAATGTATTACCGTCAAAACACAAGTGACTGGGAATATGGCAGCAGGGCGGAGGAACAGGGAATCCTGAGGAGTTGCCCTTGCCCTGTGTTATAGCAAATTGAACAAAATGTGGCTGATTTTTCCATATAATTTATTTTGTTAATTTCTTTCTGAAATTGTAAGACTTTCCCATAAACAGTGAATTTGAAGTTTTGACTTAATCTATAAGTGACACATTATTTAATGATATTTTGTCCAAAAGGCCTATCACAGCAAATAGTATTTAAGATGAAACTACTTGCAGTCTTGGAGAGAAAATACATCTTATTATTTGTTTAGAAATCTTTTCTAACATTTGTTAATTTCAGTAATCCTTGAATTGGAAATATGATCATGGCTAAGTAATGTGCCACCTGGGAGCTACTTTAATCAGTAAAACCATTCTGGGAACAAAAATGGTTGCTGTCATCTGAGCTATGACTGAAACAGTGCCATCACTTTTCTCTAAAGCGATTTCTAAAATTGTGTATTATGTTTTATTCATTGTTCTTATCAGAGTTTGCTCCAATCAAACATGCATTCTAATAGTGTGTAATTTCCTATCAGATGTATGAATTGTGTTTACTTTGAAAAAAAAAAAGTGTACAGAATCAAGGATTGCATTATTTTCGAATACCAAGAATACCACCCAGAATACCATCCAGTGCTTTGTTAAAAATGGCTCCACCAATGTACAATAGTGATGGGCCATTCTTTCAGGTGCTTACTCTGGCAAAGGATTCACCTCCTTTGAACAATGGCTGGTGTCAATTCAGTTTATGATGTTTATCACCTCAGCATTTTCAGTTTTCTTTCTTGTAATGTACGTATTCAGTTAAGCTGTTACTATTTTTATCATTCCATTTTTTCTATAATTTCCCATAGTGATATGTGTACTGCGATACTGTTGTATGGTCTGTGACATGTCTATTTCTACATAAGTATATAAAAATACATAGAAACTAAGACTGTTCAGCACTTTAAAATAAAATCTAGAATAATAATCTGGAATTAAATAGATCAGATAATGTGAAATGAGTAAGTCTGTAGTTTTAAAAGTTTGGCGTGGTTTTTTTCTGCAATTTATTTTTTGTTCATTAAAAAATATTCCAACAAAAGTGTCTTCTTTGACTAGTATTTACTCCTAGAATTATACAAGCGTTAGTTATAAGCAATGCCTCTGCTTGTGTTTAAAGAACTTACATTCATTAACTTTGCACATATTTGGCTTTGAAGTAGCCAATACAGACTCCTGCTAGACTACAGACAGTATGAAATTATGATTCTACCTACAGTCTATAAGAACTAGCAGATGAAAGAGCATGTTATTTTAGTGTCTCACTCATAAAAACAGCTTTCAGTCAAGGAGAAAAACAGATTACAAATCAATCCATGTAATAAACATAATACCCAGAAGCTGAAAAATGGATCTAAAATTCCCTTGAAAACCAGCTGCGACATGGAACTTCCTCTCCATTCGACATTGTAAGATATGTGTGTGGACTTTCAAGCAGAATTTTTCATTGTTTAACTTATGAAACATAAGCAGCATCTGGTTTCATACACTGTATCTGTTTGACTGTGTTCTGATTATTTTATACTAACAAGAATGAACCCAGCTGAGGAAGTATACCACTGAGAATGACCCTTGATCAGCAAATGACTTAGTAATTAGGTACACAGCTGGATCAGCTGCATTTGGCTCTTGTCCACTACTGTTCTAGAGAGCAATAAAGATTGTAAATATATATATGCATGCAAGTAAACAGACTTTGAAGCCAAAAAATTATAAATTACAGGTTAATTGCACCCTAATGCCTGTATGTACCACTTAAAATGAAGGACAGCGTTGCAAGGAACAACTTCTACTTCCATCTGATATTGAAGCATACTTCGCTTTTTACTACTCCAGAGATGTGAAATCCTAATTACAAACTCAACAATACTAGAAAAAAAAATCTGGGCTGACATATATACCGTGAATAATTTACACTTGTTTCATGTTTATTAGGAATTGTATTTTTGTGTGGATGTATCCTTCTATATAGACACACTCACAAAATACACCAACAGCTATAGCGTTAAATTAGTCAGCCGATATTGTGATCTAGAGTTTTCCAAACAGGCAATCCCTGTCATGTAATTAATTTTGTCATCTTTTGCTTCGGAACTGGGTATTTCCTGCAGGAAAAAATAATGACAAACTGGTCCTTAAACTTCTCAGGTCTTGACCCTGCCTGCTTGGTGGAAAGTATTGGTGAGGAAGATGACATCTGAAACAACTCTGTTGACAGTCAGAGTGATTGAGTACATTCAAAACTTTTCAGTACAGCACTGTCTTATGCCTTCATAATCTCTGATCAGCACATTTTCATCTTTTCTACTCT
Organism: Balaeniceps rex; assembly: GCA_013401315.1. Classification (NCBI taxonomy): domain Eukaryota; kingdom Metazoa; phylum Chordata; class Aves; order Pelecaniformes; family Balaenicipitidae; genus Balaeniceps; species Balaeniceps rex. Next base: position 5,037 of record VYZW01026172.1, read on the forward strand.
TGTCTGGCATTGCCATGTCCCATGTCAGTCCTTAAACTGCCTTGAGCATGACATAAAAGCTCATATGGTGGTTGTCAAGATATCACTTGCAATTTGTCAGTCCAGGAGCTCCACCACAGATCTCTTATCCCCATACTCTACCTTAGAAACCATGGCAAATCTTCTGGTAGGCCAGCTTGTTGGTAGCAGAGTCCAAGTAAACAAGCACAGTCTGATGAGTGCTACATTTTTATCTAAGCAGAATTTGGACTGCCTCATCACTCTGAACAAATCAGATTTAATGACACCTAGGCATAGGTGGTTTGATCACAAGCATGACAGACAGCACCACATAAGGTTTCTATTCTTCTGTGACATTGGTGGCAGCATATATGTATTTTACAGGGTAAAACTTATGTCCATCAAAGTAGATATATTGCAAATAAGCTCATAATTATGCATATGTGCACTGGGATTAGGCAGGGCAATGTACACATGCACAAACCTGCATGACTATCACAAGGGAGCCAGAGATGTGAATTTTCAGGATACCTGTATAATAAAAATACTGCTGTATGCTCCATTTTATTTTAGTTGAATTTCCAAATTTATTCACTAGGTGGCAATGTAGTATGTAATTTGTAGTAAATTTACAGCAGAGCTGTACTGATCAGAAATAACTGCACTAGATAAATGTTTTACACTGGATTGCAATAAAGAAATGTTGATTAATTCATAGTCCTACTTTTTTATTTTATGCTCATAAGAATTCTCTCTACAACTTAAGTAGAAAATACATAAGGTTGTGGTAGATTGCAAAGCCTGCAAGAGTCACATGAGGTATTTAGAGGTAGCTCAGGAGAATCAGCAGATACCGTCACCATGCCTGAAGTGTCAGGAACGGATTGGGGTGCCAAAAGGAGCACATGCAGCTCAGTCACCTCAGTGAGAAGAGTTAATTTCAGTCAGTGAGAAAAGCCTGATTACAACCAGGAATTAGAAATACTTTATTAGAATGAGTTTCTGAAGTGTGTCTGCTCTGGTTGTGTCAGAGCTCTAAGCACTGATGTGAAGACTGGTTCAGAACAGAAGAAGAATGTGAATAGCTTTGTCTATGAGTTCCTTGGTTTTTCTCTCTTTTCTCACAACACTGATGCTTTAGAAAGTGCCCAGAGGAGTCTCGGAGATGTGGGCTAGAGGCAGTAGGAGCACCAGCCCAGTGGAGCTGGTGAGACCTGGCAGCTCTCTCCTGGAGACCTGCGGCAGTACAAGGTCTGCACTGCAGGGCCAGAAGAAGACACAGTGGAGGTGGAGACCACCAGCAGGATCAGTTGCAATTCCCCTTTTAACATTAACTGTGCATGCAATGGATAGGCTGCCTGTATGATTTGATCATTTCAATATTAAATCTTCCTTTTGTAGACATAAAATGTGAGATGTTAAAATGCAGATACTATATTATGTAGAGCCAAGATGTTCTTTTTCTCATTTGCCTTGTGAATTAATGAAATACTTTCTATGAGGCAGATTCAATCTTTGCTGTTTTTCAGAGTGACCTCATGCGAGGCTAACTGTCTGCCCAGTTCTCTATAGGCAGCCTTTTGCTTTCTCAGATTTCATTATGTGACTTGACTGGTTAATTTGTTGTCTTTTAAGCTGTTCATACTTTTTACTCTAGGGCAATGGTCAATGTTTATATTTAGAAGTTTTTGCTGCCGTGGTGCTTTATAACACTGGTGGTTTAGTCTGTCTGACCCAGCACTCTCTTGTCCTAAGCACTTTCTGTCAAATTGTCTCAATTATCCCTCCATTCTTTTCATAGATTGTACCTCTGCTGTAATTGTCAAGTGGACAATAATTATTTGGGACATTTAATTATTTTTGGACTGGGCCTGTTATATATCTCTAAGTTTCTGATGTGTATGATTTGTTTTGTTAGGGGACCAGGTAAAAAGTAGCTATTGGCTATTATTAAAATCTATGCTGCAATTCAGGAGAATTTGTTTTATATTTTATGTTTCTTTTTGCTGTCCATATTAAAAATAAACAAATCCTCAAAACATCAGAAGTCTTTTGCAACCAGAGGTGGCTCTCACTTTGGGGATAGTGGGGTCCAACCCCACCAGAACATTATAAACCCTGCTAAAACCTTTCTTTGCCATTCTGTTTTAATAGGGACATGCAGTGAACAATATAGGTTGTTTATTATCAGGGTAAGACTAATAAAATAAGAATATTTATCTATTAAATACTGGAAAACAAAAAAGTGGCCAGTCACCTGTAAAAACTCTGCAAAACATTTACAACTCTTTTTTTTACAACTCTGAACAGCCTTTTTGTGTTGTCTGAGTTGCTACAGGCTCTGCAAGTATGGAGATGACCAGTGAAGTTCCTAACATGTTACAGCTTGTTAAAATCTGTGAAAAATTCCATCTTTATCTACATATATATGATAAAGTGTGAATGCACAGTTTTAGGACACTCCTGAGCCTGCCCCGTAGCCCCAAGTGAGGTCTCCATTGAGTTATATGCATGCAAACACAGATACACACGCAGTTGCACGCAAGCCTACTAGAAGTTTTTCTGTTGAGATTCCCACCAGCCAACAAGCTTTAAAGCTGCCACTACTTGCAATATCTGTGAAAAATGTTTTTTGACTTACGAGGTCTTGTTCATACCCCACACTGTCTTCTCCAGCTTCATTCAAGACTAGTGACACAAGGAAGAACCTGTTGTTACAAAATGCCAGCTTACAGCACAGCAGTTACTACAACAGCATTTCCATCCAGAATGTTATATAGTGTGATTTTTTTCTGGTTTTAACGTATATGTAGATTAGCTAATAGTTTCTATGTATCACCCAGTAAAATAACTCATACAGATGGCCAAAACCAAACCCAGAATATCATGGAAATGTTGCTTGTAGCATTTTTGCTCACTTTCATGTAAAAATTCAGTCACATAACCAGCAACTTCCTTTGGAAAGCCAAGTAGAAACCTGGATTATGAGTTAAGTCTGAATCCTTAAGATATATTTGTTCTGAAGTTATCCCTACTTTGACCACAAAACGAGTAATTAGAAGTAATTTAATTACACAGGAACTGAATATTAACCCTTTATCTCTGAGCAATTGACCTGGTACATTGCTCTGAAGAATAGGAAAGGATTTCCCGATATGGCTTTATCCAGGTTTCCTTTTTTTTCAGCAAGGCATTTCTTCCCATAGCTTTTAGATACATAGATGGATTAGTCTTTTCTAGATTGAATTTACAAGGTTTTTAACTGGATATTTGGAGAGTAGGGTTTTATTAGCTTTATATTGGCCAACAGAAGTGCAAAACTTTTTTTACAGGAGGAACGTAAATGCAAAACTTTTTTCTTACAGGAAGAACATACATTTCTCAAATCTGCTCCTGATTTGACTTATTTTTTTTTCCCTGTAGTCCCTTGTTTTCAATTAGAAAACTAGTGTGCCTACTAGTAATTTTACTGTCTGTTTTCAGCTTCCTTTGCATTACTTCTGTACATGGATGAAGTGGAGACACCAAACTGTAGTGACTGTGGCCCTGGTTCTGCAACAATATGTATATATATTTAATTTAAAGCCTATGCCATGACACCATCCATCGTTATTGCACTGTGAGCCTTGCAACATTTGTTGTTTCTCTTAAAAGCTCACTTTGTGAATCATGGCATCCAGAAAGAATCTCGGCTTTCAGCTAAACAAAAATATAAATTTTTATCTTCCTAATAGGAGAGGGAAGTTTGAAAATATGACTTGAATATACCAAGAGGCTTTTAAAGACAGTAGCTAAAAGAGAAAGATAAATTTGTTTTAAAATTATTACGATGTTTAAGAAAAGCTTCTGTTTTGGGTTGGGGGTGATTGCTGAATCCTGGACATTCAGGAGACAGCCAAAAGAGCTTTTAAGTGGAGGAAAAGCATTCAAAAATACTAGCAGGCAAAATTATCCTGTGCATTGTTGATTTCAATGAAGCAGACTTTCCAAGTTGCTGATAAGAAAACAGCTGCTTTCTGGTGATGATAGAATTAGTGCCCTGTACAATCTGTATGAACATAACGTACGCCCCTAAGAACGACTAGCACTCCTAGAATGTAGCAGCAATGGTGTTTACATTATGCATATTGGGGAATTAAGCTGGTCAGAGGCTACTGCCAGAATTCTCAGGGCTTTTGAACATTGATAACAGAAGTTCTTGATGAAGCATCTAACTGGTAATAACAAACAATAACTGCCACTTGTTTTTTATACATTTGGATCCATATTTATTGAGCTGAGCAGAGCTGTTGTTAACATTTTGCCAGCTTTATGACTTTGCAGAAGAGATGAAGTAGAATGGAAAAAAAATCTTGTTTGAGTCAAAGATACAGAAGATAAAGAGAAGCTACAAAATTAACAGTTCTGAATTTATCTTAACTGGTTCTGTTAGAGGAAAACATATCATGCTTGGATCTGACAGCCTGAGGGAGGTGAGGCTACTGCAGTGCCCCCGGGTCCAACAAGTAGTGAGTCTGAAAATGTCTTCCCAGTATGCACAGGCACACAGAGCACCTGGATACACCACATACCTGCGTATATACACGGTCGGACACTCAGGCCACAGACAGACACACAGAGCACTCACATGTACACAGACAGCACCAATGGCTTCATCCTGCTCCCCTCTCTGGCTGAGCAGGGTAGAGGTCCATTAGTTGAGAGAGAGAGAGAGAGATGAGCAGTGTGGATCCCTCCAGTAGTGAGGCTCAGATGTTCTGTTCACCCAGTAGCTGCTCCTAGATCCCAGTCTCTCCAGCTGCAAGGATCTGGACGTAGAAAATCCCAAGGCTGCAGCCCCACTCCAGTTCACAGAATCACAGAATGGTTGAGGTTGGCAGGGACCTCTGGAGGTCATCTGGTCCAACCCCCTTGCTTGAGCAGGGCCACCTAACGCTGGTAGCCCAGGACCATGTCCAGATGGCTTTTGAATACCTCCAGGGGTGGAGACTCCACAACCTCTCTGTGCACAACCTGTGCCCATGCTCGGTCACCCTCAGAGTGTAGAAGTGTTTCCAGCTGTTCAGAGGGAACCTCCTGTGTTTCAGTTCATGCCCATTGCCTCCTGTTCCGTCACTAGGCACCACTGAAAAAGGCCTGGCTCTGTCTTCTTCACACCCTCCCTTCAGGTATTTATATACAGTGATGAGATCCCCCTGAGCCTTCTCTTCTCCAGGCTGAACAGTCCCAGCTCTCTCAGCCTTTCCTCATAGGAGAGATGATCCAGTCCCTTACTCATCTTTGTGGCCCTTCACTGGGCTCTCTCCAGTATGTCCATGTCTCTCTTGTACTGGGGAGCCCAGAAGTGGACACGCTACTCCAGGTGTGACCTCCTAGTGCTGAGTAGAGAGGATCACCTCCCTTGACCTGCTGGCAGCACTCCCTGTAATGCTGGATCTCAGCATGTACTGTCAGCTGCCTGTGCTGCAAGGGCACGTTGTTGGCTGATGTTCAGCTTGCTGCCCACTGGAACCACGTCTTTTCCTGCAAAGCTCCTTTCCAAAATGTTCTGCCCTGCATCCCTTAGTGTGTCCCACACCTCTACACAGCAACCTCCCTCAGTCTGAAAGGTGATCCAGAGAGCTGCTCCCAGTGACTCGCTTTGATGGGTTTCACGCCTGGACACTGGGTCTGAGGCTCTCCTGGGAGCGAGCACCCTCAGCCCTCTTCTTGGGATATTCTGATGACGAGAAATAAAAGGGTGTGCTCATTTTTAGCTTTGTTAGTGAAGCCTGTTGACTGGTGACTGTAGCTCTGAATATATGGGTTTTTTTGATACTGTAAGCACCACCAAGCTTATTTGTGAAGCATAGCCTTTGTAAAATTACAAGACGCATTAGAGGTATTTCAGTATTAACCCTGTCTCTTCTAACCAAAGTAATTTGTGAAGCTAAAGTTTTTGATTATTTTATTGGCAAACTTGAAGTGCTATTATGTAGCATATTGGATTTATTTGGAAAATGGTTGGAAAATACCCCAATAATGTAGGTACAGAACTGTAGTGTTTTATAAAATAACAGAGGGGACTTTCAATCTTCTGAATGCTTTTGAAAACGTGGCCCAATATGCTTGCAAGAAATTCTAAGTAGAAGGTCAAAAAGGGCCAAATCTTGAGGTCCCTACTCTGCTTTTGTTCGGGCTTGACTCTGATAAAGCTCTTGCTCACTCCTGTGTGGATTTTGCCTGAACAAGCACTGTGCAAGACTTACAATGCCAGGACTTAGCCCACAAAAATTATTAGCTCAGGTCACAGTCTAGGCTTTCTTATACAATTTATCTGTCACTTACTTATGTTATAAAAGTGCAGAGGTGATAAAGAAGTCATCTCTCAGGTCATATAGCAGTTTAAACTGCTGTGTCTCTGATTAAGCATCGTAGACAAAAGGGGATAATAAGATCCAGGGGAAGATGAGAAGAGTAGAAGTAAAAAGCTTGCACAGCTATTGGAAAGAAGACTTACATTATTTTGCTACAGACTCAATAGGAGCATCTGATCCCCTTTTCTTATGAAGTGTAGTTCTGACTGCCCCAAAATTGCTTTAAACATGAAAAAGATGAGACCACTGTGCTTAATAATGCTGTTAACACTGTGTCTGAAGATTTGTTCCTTCACTGTACCGCACATAAATACTGCTTGGTCTTCATCTGTGTAAAATGTAGAGGTAAACTTTAATTGAGGGCTTTTCTTTGGGGATCATGTGCATTCAGGGGGAACAAAACTCCTATTATCAGCCTAGAAATATAACAAGTTTGAGAGCATTGTCGCATAGAGATACTGAAACGTTAATTCATGCTTCTGTGACATCTTGTCTGGATTACTGTAATTCCCTGCTTGCAGGTCTCACTCAGCCCTCCTTTCACAAAAGAAGAAGTTGTATAATAATGCAACCACTGAGATTTTAAACATGCACAATAGCTGGTCATCATATGTCTCTGTGCTGAGATCTCAGTGCTGCCTACCATTAGGTACTGGATCGATTTGAAGATCCTGGTGATGTGTTTTAAAAATCCTGGTGATGTGTTTTAAAACACCACATGTATCCAAATGAGTTTTTGGTTCCCTATTGTCCAGGCCCAATTTTACTCAAGTGTAAAAATGTTGGGCTTTCATTTGTTCAGAGCGAGAATTACAAATCACTGTGTTCCATAGCTTTTTCATGCAGCTATGGAATGCACTTTGCCAGAACAGATTTGGAGTGTCATTCTTGTCATTGACTTGAGGTCAAGACTGTGGTGGGTTGCTTAACTTTTCTTTGTGTCACCAGCATCTCTGTTTGTGTCAGGATATATTTAATAGAACATTCTAAGGCTTCCTTTTTTTTTAACTGTTTCAGAGTTGCAGCATCCTTGTACTTTACAAGAGGGCTTTTCAAATGCCAGCAATAGCATTGGCATTCTGCTTTTTTAAGACTCACGAGAAGACTTTTATACAAACAAATTTAACAAGATAACAGAAGTGTTTCTAATACAGATGTTGCTCTCTGTCAAAAGGATACGCTTACCTTCCCTACACTTTTTGTGTATCACAGATAGGATAGGAAAGACAGTTTTAGTTATGCAGTTGTGCTCTTTCTTCCTCCTATATTTTGGAATAGCATACAAACCAATTTGTTTATATTGATTGTGTACTTTGCACAAATGCCTACAGAATTTGCTGTGCAAACAAGACCTTTTTATCTAAAACAGCTTATAAAAATAGTTTTGCTTTGAAAATTATTCCACAGGTTTATTGGCTACTATAGTTCCGTCTTTTTTCTGTCCCTATCCTTCCCTCTTTTGACCATTATATGCTGCTCATGCTGTGTATATATTTGCATCTTTAGTACTGAACCTACATTTTGAAACATAATGTTTCTACCGCTAAGCATGATTAGTGGAAAACATCATCTGCACATTTAGGCTCCATTAAAAAAGGCATGATCAAAAGGAAAAGTAAAAAAAAGAAAAGAAAAAAATCTCCTGTATCTACACTGGCTTCTAGTTACTTAAAGCCTATTTAGTATCTTACTTTCCATTGAAATTAATGAATATAGGCAGCTTGATGCCTAAATAACCTTATAGATTGGTCCCTAAGTGCTTTATCATTCTGTCATCCTTGCTCACAGCCAGGATACTGTATATTACTTTTCTGTTATTTTCTAGCATTTAATTTTCAATATAGGTATTCTATTACATGCATATGTAATATTCCTTTCAAAGCCAGGATGATACATACCCTTTTTATTTAGCCCACCCTCTAGTTTCTTCTTGTCAGTTGCAGTTTTGATTATTGTGACAATATAAAAAATGTTATCCTCTAGTGTAGTGTATATCATCTACAGTAGGTAAAGAAAGGCCAAAGTATTAAACTTTCGCACAACTTCAATATACTGTTATTAGCAGACCTGCTGAAGTTTGCAGCTTCCAAGTCTAAAGCACTTGGTTTCTCAGTTAAGAAACAAGGATGTCTTAAAAGGCTAGGCCGTACATTATGTCCCCAAAGACTAACAAACTTATACTTCTGTGGAAGTTTTTTTGATAAAAAAATCCTTATCACCATTATAGACTTGAAGGGTTCCTGTGTCTGTCACCTTCATGGATTCTTGTGCTTTACATCTCCAGTGGTACTAAGCAGGGCTGGATTTCACAATGTGTTAGGTCTTGCTGTCATTTGGAGATATTTTACTGCTAACAGTCCTGTTGGATCTTAAGCAGTTTGGTGAAACTTTCTTTTCCACATAAAGTGTAAAGTATTTCTTTACCGATATTCTTGTTTGACCCTGAGTGTAAGGGAGGATGTATCATCTTCCTTGCTGTGTCTGTTCATTTCTGTACTGCCTATGGACACATTCAAAGTTTCTCCAGCAGTTAAATTTTCCTTTCTGTGTTTGCCTCTGTGTCTGTATTCAAGGCCAAATTGAGACGTGGTGCATGTTACTTAGAACAATTCAAAAGGTCCCCTTAGATTCTGCCAGATCTATTTATACCATCTCTATCAGTGTATAATATAATCTGTAATTTACATACCAAGGAAATGCAAGAGGATTTCAGTTTAAATAACAGAGACTCTTCTTTCATTTACACCTACTCATGAGTCCTTATTATGAAAGCTGTAGCGAGTTAGATTGACATTTAATGAACAAAGGGCAATTGTCTTCAACGGAAAAGAGCAATAGTGCTCCAGTAGTTTTTTGAAGCATATTTTCACTCTTATCACTGTCATTTTCATCTTCCTGGGTTTGGTGAATCCAACGTTTCATCCAGTGAATTGATATTGATCCCTGCCAGTCAGTATTTTGCAGCTGTGTGGAGGAGAAGAAAAAACCTCTTCTTATTTCTTTTACTTTTGTGGCGTTGCCTGAATATATTTCTGTCTGGTTGGTGTGTGGATTTTGAATGGGTTTTAGACTGTATCTACTTTAGTCTGTTCCAGCTTTTTCTCCTGCTAGTCTGCTTTGCTTAGTGTAATGCTATGGTGAATACAGAAATACCCCTGGTCAGGGAGACTCTGGGAGCCCAGGAGTTCAGGTGTGTGGACATCCAACGATCATGGTGCTGAGCCAGCTTGTCAGAATCATGACCTGGATTTTTACTTTTTATTTTAAAGGTATGATAAAGCCTAGCTAAATTCCTAAGTCTTTGTGTGCTAAACGTCTTTCATACTTCTTTTCCTTTCAGTTAAGACATAATTACAATGTGAGACAGTAGTTAGAATAACCATGTATTGGGCTGCATTTCCTATGCTTTTTGTCAGCCAGTCCAAGCACGTATCCCTTCTGAGAGGCAAAGTATGAGGCAGTAAGTTTACAGACTGAGGGGGAGATAGGGCATGGGGAAAGAAAAGAGAAACTCAGATGATCTTGTTTCCCCTTATCAACAACTCTGGAAATCAGTAGTAATGCTGCATTCTGTCCATTCCTCACCTCCCAGACTATGCATGTGTGTTTGAAGAGTTGTTTAAAGGGCAAGACCATCTGGCATTAGGTCCTGTCAATTAGAGAGGAAAGGGTTTCCACTCATTTCCCTCTGCTTTGTGGACTTCTGTCCTTCTTGGTATACGTTATACCACATTGCCTCTGTAGATTAGGTGAGTTAGAAAAGTATTAGAGATTACAAATGTTGTCCTACTCAAATTGGATGTTAACTGGAGCTGTTCTTCTCATGTTTGACTTAGCAATTTCCAGCAGCTCTGCTCCGCTGACTCTGTAGTAACCTGAGAACAGCTTTGTATTATGGCTGCTGAGAGTATTAAAGCTTCTCAGTAATGCAGGTAAGGCTCCAACTAACCAAAACATTTCCTTCACGTTTGCAGACTTCAGAGTGTCTGTAAAGAAAATAATTCTCAATAATCTTCCCCCCCCCCCCCCCCAGAATCCTTTGTGCAGCTTCGAACTGTCAGTTTTCTCAGAAAAGTTAGAGTCCATTTTTGGTAGTTGTCCTGGGTTTGGCTGGGTTAGAGTTAATTTTCTTCCTAGTAGCTGGCATAGTGCTGTGTTTTGGATTTAGGATGAGAAGAATGCTGATAACACACTGATGGTTTAGGTGTTGCCAAGTAGTGCTTACCCTAGTCAAGGACTTTCTTTTTCAGCTTCCACCACTGCCAGGTGCACAAGGAACTGGGAGGGGGCACAGCCAAGATAGTTGATCCAAACTGACCAAAGGGCTATTCCATGCCATATGACGTCATGCTCAGTATATAAACTGGGGGGAGTTGGCTGAGGGGAGCGATCGCTGCTCGGGGACTGGCTGGGCATCGGTCAGTGGGTGGTGAGCGGTTGCATCACTTGTTTTTTTTCCTGGGTTTTGTTTCTCTCTTTCTCGTTCTCCTTTTCATTGCAATTTTATTACTATCATTATTATTATCATTTTATTTTAATTATTAAACTGTTTTTATCTCAACCTGCGAGTTTTCTTTTGCCCTTCCGATTCTCTCCCCCATCCCACCGGGGCAGGGGGAAGGGTGAGTGAGTGGCTGCATGGTGCTCGGTTGCCGACTGGGGCTAAACCACGACAGTAGTTTGTCTTTTAAAAACAAGTATCTTGCAAAATTTTTTTTTCTGAGACAACCTTATCTTTGTATCATATTGATGTTTCATGGCAAAAAGCTGCATTCTGAATTTGAATGATACACTTTGGCTTCTCTGCTAGCTGTCTGAGTTTGTAGATAGCTGTTTGCAATCTACATGCCCTCTATTATGCAAAACTGACAATTAAAGATTCCTACGAAATACTGTATGAAAAGCCCTAATCATAACAAATACATCCAGAAAAGGTACATATTCTTTCCAAACTTAGTACCAGATGCTGAAGCAAAGGAGAAATCTCAAACATCTGTATTTCGGATGTTAAAATAATTGCATTTCTTCAAGTTCAGGCAAGCTTGTGGTAGTAGTAAGGTTTATCCCCCACATCTCCTTGCTGTAATTAACACGGTTTCTTACTAGGTAGATTGAACGGGCTAGCACTGCAGTGGCCATCTTGCTGCAGTAAACAACGTGTCTTCTGAGTTTATTAAGTCTATGGTTTCGTATGCCACAGGAAAGAAGGTGAATGCCTAATTTGTCTTTCAGTCATGTCAAAATAAATTTCTTGTGCAGAAATATGGTTTGAATGGGACTCGAAACACATACTGTCTTTTTAAATCACTCTGAGCCCAGATTTGCATCCTGCTGGGTATCTTCTGTGGTACACTGAACAAACTTGCTGCCTGTTAGCTTCGAAGGAAGCTAAAAGCACTCATTACCATGCAGGATCAGGCCCTTTATGTTTAGAAATAAAAAAGTATGTATCTTACCATTAAGGAATGCCTTACAAAATGAAAGGGATAAACTCACTGTGAAGCTACTTTTGTGCTCCTAATGACTGTGTGAAAAAACCTACAGGGATAGAAAGAAAATGAAGTAAATACAGCAGTGCCCCCCCCTTTCAAAGGCAATAGCAAATCATCCATAAAATTCTGTGAAAACAAATGTCCAACTAATCCACAAATGAAAGAGCTCAGATTATCTGTTTAAAAAAATAATGAATAGACCTGTTCTTATTTAGATGATAAGCATTAAAGATTATCTCCAATAATTAAGGGTTTGTGGTGTTGCTGTACTCTTGGAACTAAACCTTTTAAATAACTTCCCAGTTTCCAGACCACTGAATCTTTGAAAAGTTAATTTTTGTTATCTCCAAATACAGGAAGCTTAGCACAACAATGGCAGTTCAAAGCCTCCCAGGTAAAGAGCCTTCAAAGAGTAATTTGCAATACAAATTCATAAACGTCAACAGTTTAGACCACTCAATTGCTTTTAAGATTTTCATCAAATACATCTCAGCAGTTGAAACTTACCACTGATGCCTCCCAACTGAGTTAAAGTCAGAAAACACTGACAATGTTACCTTTCTTTTTCTGTGGTTTTTAGGCAGTGAGAGATAGCAACTGAACTTTGCCTCAATTTACTTTGTATCTTACCTTTACAGATCTGACTGAAAGTAAGTGCACAAGTTAAATACTCTGTTTGGTACAAAAAATATTACATTTCATGCTGTTATTGAGGTTTTAAAATACCAATTAATAGCAAGTGAATTGCTCAAATCAGAGTATATAAATGTTGGCTGCTCTGTGTAATTAAAATTCTTTTAAATACAGATAGGTGCTCCCAAGGTTCTTTCCGATGTAATAAAGATACCGATTCTAAGATCAAGATTATTTCAGAAGACATTCAGCATTTTTGGGACATTCTAGGCTTTTGTAAAAAGATGAACAAGCTCCTCATCAATGTGACAATAGTGTGATTTTTTCCGTAAACTGTAGTAGAAATTTTCCTTTAAATGCTACAGAATTGCAGCCCAGTTTTACTGCTTCATTGTGCGTTCTCCTGGCAGAATCAGAAATTAACTGTATTACCAGAGAAGTGAAATTAACCACTCTGTGTTCGGGCTCCCTTCTCTCTCTGTTGGGCAAGATTTTCAAAACAGACATTGGTGAATTAAGACATAGTTCTTAAAGAATTTTTTTTTTCTTATCTTGAAAAGTTAAATATATTATGATTTAACTCTGATGCAGTTCCTTATCCTCACAATAACGATGTGGTTGTCTCTTCCCGTGTTAAGAATTTTGTGCTCTGTTTAAAAGCTTCTGTATCAAAATAAATTTATATATGTGTCTGTATCTGTTTATATGCACATGTACATATAACTAAAGGAACTTGTAGCTGTGATCGTCTGGAATAAAAAGGTTCTGTATTAATTTAAGGCCTTCATTGTTATTGTTTCAACATTCTCCGGTACTGCTGTTTCAAACAGGAGTATAACAACTCAATAACTGATACAACAGTATGATCTGTTCCTGTGAGATACTTAGATTTGCTTAATAACTGGTAGGTCTGTGCCTTAGAATATCAGTATAATAATATGTATTAATTATAATAGCAGCAGGGTGGTCATGAAATGAAAATAAGATAGCTTCTTTTAAATTTCTGGTTACAAAAGAGTAAAAATGTCAGTCTATCCAAACCTTTGAACCCCTTGGTTATAGAAGATTGCAGTATGAGAAGAGGCTTTCTCATGAGCTCTTATTTTCTCTCTCTCTTTCCGTCAGAAAAAACCCCCACCACAAACATTTAAAATACTTATTTTTTTAATTATTATTTTGTAACTCCTTCTGGGCAAGTCAGAAGTATAACGATATAATTAAAGGACTTTTTTTACTTTTGCTTAACAATCAATCATGAAGTTCAGCTTGGGTTCAGACCCTCTTCTCTTTATCCTTGAAGAGACAGAGGATTTTCTGTGTGACTCCATAATCCATGGCAAGAATTCCCAAACATTCTCCTTCCAATAATGCAGGGGGGATCATTTCCATCTGGAGCTTTCTTCCACTTGTAGAAATGGCAATGCAGGTTTCTTTTCAGGTGTGGTTCTTCCTAACACATTTCTAAAAGGCTGACACTCCAGGGATGCCTTGGTGGATTGGGTGGAAAAAACTGATTTCCCCATTTGGTAAAAACAGGGAGGGTAATTACTGTTTTGTTGTTGTTATTGTTTGTTTGGTTGTTTTTTTGGGGGGGAGGGGTTTGATGGAAAGAGCTCTCAGTATTATGAGTCGCTGGCCACCCTGGCATCTGCTTTCTTGCCATACAACCAAACCTTTCTTTTGCTGGCTCACTGCAATTCCTTTGTCAAGTGAACTTTGTAGCTGTTGATTCACCTCTAACAATATCCCAGCCATATCCTGATGACTTTCATTCCTCAGCCATTTCAACATGGGATTTATACTAGAAATAAATGTAGGTCCTTGCAGTTATATCATTCAGCCAATCTGCCAGTTAAAAAACAGTATCTTTAATATTAGAACCTGAATAATTTTCCAACCAAAAGTACAATCCTGCAAACACACCGAAGTGAGTCTTTGCTGTTTGTATAGCTGGCCCCATAAAACTCATCAGAGTATTTGCATTAGTGTGGACAAGGTGAGACCCAGAGCTGGTCAAGTAGTCATTAAAAGATAAAAATCATAATTAAACCACTTGAGGTTTGAGTGAGAGAAAGAAAGATTTAGAAAATAAATAAACAAACATAAGATTTCAATTAGGATTTCAGCCATCAGGTGTGAAAAGAACAATGTGCTAGGATATACTAGGGATTTGCTCTTGGGGATTCATGCTGAACCTATATAACACTGTAGTAATGAAAAGCTGTATATCAGAACATGAACTGACTTCCTGTCAGTCAAAGCATTTCCTCTAGCTACCAGTACAAATAAGAGAGGAATTTGGACTTCATATATGTTGTATTAAAATTCTTATCAGGAGGTGTCTATGCAAAGTCAATATTGTTTCAGGTTTTTTCTTCTGGGTTTTTTTTCCTTTCTTCCCCTGTCTGTGTGTTCCCCAACCCACCCTTACTTGCAGTATACAGCCACCATATACTCAGTTTGATTTGGCCTTCTGGCTTTATCAGCCTGGTTAAGAAACAAGAGTTTTTAAAACTCTAAAACGAAAAGGGCACGTAGCAGAAATTTTTCAGAATCACCTGATTCTTTTAGTGTTTGATGGGATTTTCTTGGAAAACAGGTGAAATTCCACTGGGTGTTCCTCCAAATCATTAGGTATGCAAATACTTTCATAGATATGCCCCTTTCTGAAGCTGATGTTCAAAACTGGCTCAGGAACAAATGTACCACTGAAAGGCGGTGGAAAAACAACCCAATTGCACTGTTAAGTGGGGAAGGCAGTGAGGCATAGTGAGCTACCATGAATTCAGATAGAAACTGAGGAAACTTTGGATTAAGCATGAGAGGAAAAGAAAAACCCAAACCAAAACCCCTTCTTTATGTAATTTCTCTGCAGCCTGCCTTGCTTTTGCTATCAATGGTAAAAATGTTCTCTTCCCTAAGGTGATTACTTTGGAGAAACTGATCTCTATTATTCCACACAATTACCTCTGAACATACCTGGGCTCTTTTACTCCGTTTCTGAGATTCACATCTCTGAGACAATTGCTCCGTTTATCCTGGAACTTCTTCCCTCTCCGTTTCCTCAAAGCCTGTTCCCATGCTACCTCTGCCTCCACTGCAGCTACCTGCCTCTCTGTTTCTCTGGAGCACTGGCTAGCCAGGAAAGGGGGAAAAGGAGACAATTACACCCTCTTTAGTCGCAACTACAAAATAAGCTCCACCTACATAAAATGATGCTCTCAGCAGACTGTATGGATATTTCAAATATGATGGCATATAAATTCTCTGTGCTCCTCTTACTGGCTTCATCCAGTGAAGCTGGATTCAAATTCTGCTCTAAAATTGCTGTGAACTGCTCTGATAGAAAGTTTGAAACTTACATTGCAACTCAGAATAAGTAATAATAGCAAAAAAAATTATTGAATTGGGAAGTGATTATGCAATCAGTTCAGAAGCTCCAGTTCAGCCACTACAATACTGCTTATTTTATGTATTTAACTTTGTTCTACCTTTCCCATTCTTT
>VYZW01026172.1:22192-39330 GCA_013401315.1 Balaeniceps rex
ATGGCAGGTGGGACGTGAAAATAACTTTCTTCATGTGAAATTATCAGAAGGTAAGAAATATATAATGAAAAAAGATTTTGTCAGTGAGCTTAGATGAATGAAATAGGATTTCAATATCATTCTAAATGAAAAAAATAGAAAATAAAATGTGTAAAAGATGCAGAATTCAGAATGCTGTTTTACTTTCCCATGTACTTGAAAGAACATTTGGAGCCTGGCCCATGGCATTAATTGTAACTTGAGATATCATTACAACTGATAATGTGTTTTTATTATGAGGCTTAGATTTCCAAGCTTTCATTAGAGAACCCCAGCTTGTGTGTTTAATGCACACTATTTTATATTTTTAAATGCATACATATATATATATGAGTATATGTATATGTAAGTGTATACCCCATATATGTATATGCTCTTTTTCTTGGAAAGTATGAAAGTTTCCCAGATACCACAGCTTTGTTGCTATTCTAGATAGTGTCACTAAACAATGCGTTTGGAGATATTCAGCGTTCTTGTCCTTGAGAGCCAAACATGTTGCATGTTCTAGTCAAGTGCATCCTTCTAAGCCTGACAAGGTCATGGACATTGTCAGAAGCAGAGACCCAAAACAAGGAATACAAGTTTAACAATAAATGGTTTTAAATGATAGGAGATTAATTTCTTTAGCCCGAATAACATTGTCACTTGCAATTAATTTTAACTCTTAGCTCAGAAGAGTATGTAACAGATACTTTGAAAATGAAAAACTGAATCAAGCAGCATGTAGGGGCTATTTCTACTTTTATATTCTATTGCTACTTTATATTATTGTATTAAATTCTGATTTTTCTAAATACTATACAGGTCATGGAAGCTAGATAGATTAGGATGCTAGAGGGATCTCTCATAGATGTACTTTAATATCACTGTTTCTTATTACTTTGCTTTCACCATCATAAATATTTTGCTTTGGTACCTATTATGTTAGCAACTGTAGAAAAATTACTATGTGTGGTTCTTCAGATTCAGTTTTTTCTCAGCTTCTTTTTCTGAGTCCTCTGATGGGGGGGATTTTCCTTACTATATACTACTAATATAAGGAGCATGCTATCTTTTTCCTAAATTCCTCCATTTAGTCATTTCTACCTTCCTCAATGGTTATTCTCATTGAAGAATGTTCTCAATTGCCAATTTATTGAAGGCCAAAGAGTATTAAAACAGCCATTTTTATGTTTTCAGATGAACTGAAATCCTTAGGTGTATCTGTCTCTTCTATATTCATGTATATCCTTCAGAATAGTCTCTGTCTGTTGCATTAAGGGCAGGTGGACACATTTTTCTCTTTTGCCACCTGGTAAGCAAAGGTTAGAGTTCAACTTGTCCCAAATCAACTTATCCTTCTATGGGGTAGTCAAAGCCCACTTACAAACACTCTGCCGCAGTTTTACATTTTTGCCTCCCACCAGCATTCAAACCTGGGTGAATGTCTTTCTCTGTCAAAGCAGCAGTGGGAGGTGAAAATGAAAGTCCTTTTTTTCTTTCCCTGAGAAATGGGACTGTAAAAAGCTGTCAGTTTAAAAATGACATAGTGGCACAGCATTTCTATAAGGTGGCTCCTTTCATTTTTGACTCCTGCTGTCTCTCTGACAGTTGAAGTTGCAGCAGGAGGTAAAAACTAAAATGAGCACTGCTGGAATTTGCCCTCAAGCACAAAATTAATAATGGAAGAAACAGGATGACATCCAAAACCACCTCATATCAGATGTCAGCCAATGAGGTTTCAACACTTCCACAATAAGGTGACCAGAACGATGCCCATTATTCAAAATATGATCTTAATATCTTTTGCTTGCCTAGTGCTGGATCTATTTTCTCCATTTTATATTTGATTCCTTGCTTTGTGGGTTATAGAATTTTTTAAATTCTATTAAGCTGTAAGCTATGACTTTATGTTTTCCCCCTCTGCCGCCTAGATCTGGTCAAAATTTTATGGATGTTGTCTTTTATCAAGCTTTATACCTCTCAACCTTTCTACATAAAGGTTTCAATTCCAAATCACTGTTTGAAATATCCTGCTATGTCCTATCCGTATATATGAACAAAACTCACAACCTATTAAATTGATATCTTTTAGAGTAAACAGCCACAGGATCAAAAAAGCTGAGATGGGTTTTATTCTTGAAAACTCAAGAGCTGAACATTTCCTGCCATCATTAAGAAAAAAATGAGTCATTATTAGGTGGCTGAGAGAAAGAGGAAGACTCAAAATCCTTCAAGCAGGATAGGAGTCTTTCTTCTTTCTTAAAACACTCAGTGGTGTTTGCAAATCTTATCAAAATTAACATAAGTAGGCACAAACATTCTGTTAGAAATGGAGTACAAGTGTAGTTCCTTCTGAGATAATACAGTCATTTTCTGATTTTAGTAGCGTTTTGGTGGTATTTACTATCTTACTTTTGACTATTCAGGACAGCTAATATTTTGGGGTTGCGACTGTTGACTTACTGGGATATGACATTCCTACACCACACAAAGTCACACCATGTCGTTCGGTTCTTCTGCAGAGCTTAGCTTTGAGGGTAACCTGTGTTTGCAGCATGCCTAACTTTTCTTAACATAAATTATTTACACTTTTCTGTATTATATACCTTTCCTGCTACCTTTTAGCTTCCAGCTTTGCTACTGCTTTTATTGGCATACACTTTTGTTTTGCAGAGATGAAGAAAGGGGGCAAACTTTCAGCAAACCAGTGATGTGGATAATTCTCAAGTGCTGACAAATACACAAAAATAAACACATTGTAAAGAAAACATTTTATTTCTTCATGTGCTGTTGCTTTCAGGCATTACACCAGTCATCTAGCCCACAGCTTAAAACAGCTTTCATCTATTATTAGAGAATAAGAATGACTCAAATGCTTCAGCTGAACCCATTGATCTCATTGATTTCAACATCTGTTAATGACAAAAAGAAGCTGGACTGGATAAACACTTCTAGTTTGTTACAATTACCTTTAGTGGTTCCTTCTTCAATTTCTAAAAATCTTTTATGGTATGTTTTAACCTCTTGTGCAATTTAACTTTCATTCTTGTCTTCTGATTTTTTCCTTGAGGCTTGTTTGCAAACTTAATTCTATAATCCTTCTTTAATCTTTTTTTTATTCTCAGTTACTTTTTGTGCTTGCTTGCTCATCAGTCTTGTTTTCTCTAAAAGTTCACTCATTGTGGGAAGAGCCACAGAGCAGTTGGGCATATATTAATTATTTTGCATTCTCCATTTCCCCCCTGTACCCTTCCACTCTATTGCTCTATCCTGTCCACTTCCCCCTGTGTTTTCCGTGTCCCTCCAAGATTTATTCTGATTAGTTGTGGTCTCTTTATGTCCACCTATGTATGTTCACCATCCTACATACAAAGATAATTTTTTTATGATTACTGTTGTCTAACTACTCCTCCACCTTCACTGTACATCCCTAAGCATGTCTCTACTTTTCAAAGTATAACCATGCATTACTCCCTTCCCAATTTCCTCTTTCACATTTTGTGTGCATTGTATTACTCTTTCAGTATTTTATCCCAGTTTGTTTTCCCTGATTTTTCCTTCCGCTTAATGTTCTCCACTTTATGGTTTGGGTAGCTACTTGAAATCTGCATTGCCTGTAGGGGTTTTACCTTTTAACAACCTGTTTACATGTATTTTATACTGTCATATATTGTTACTTGTCTGTTAATATAGCTTCCTTTTGTAAAAATGAATTTCAGGCCATGATTTTGCACACAGATATACTCTTTTTCCCTCTTAAATGCTTTGTAACATCACTCACTTGAATTACTCGTGTCAGATCTCAACTTGCTTCCATCAGTGGGAGGAAGCTGTCTTAGATCAAATTTTTCTGGTTTTGTTCATACAGAGTTTCCTTCATCTTGATATTGAACTTGAGTAAAGTAAGCAGGATTTGGTTCTCTGTCATTATGTACAATTACTCTCTGCTTTATTTCCTTTCATCAGACTGCTCATTAACCTCACAATACTTCTGTCTTTTGTCAAATTTTGAACTAATCCACTACCTAAATATTCCCTTTTCACACACACATCCATAGTTCTAACTTTTGAGACTTGTACACAGATCTTAAGATAACCCTCCTCTGGACTCATTCTAATCTAGGGGTTTGTTTTATCTGTAGAAGTAGGAGGTGTTTCCAAAGTTTCTGCTGTCAGCTTTCATAGAGTTTCTAGAAATATTTTACCAGTATGTAAAGGAATTAATTTTCCTGAATTCAGTGTAAAAGAAATGGGCTAGTTAGAGAAAATCTACCCTTTTCCTTTTTCTCTCTGGACTCCCCCCCTGTTTTTTTGTCTTCTAGTTAGAGAAAATCTACCCTTTTCCTTTTTCTGTCTGGACTCCCCCCCTGTTTTTTTGTCTTAACTAGTACGATATTCATGTGTACAGGGCTCTATTGTCTTCTTTACTGTTTTGATTAATTTTAACATTACTTTATATAGCACGATGGGCATATGGAATGCAGTAAGGGAGGATTGTCCCAGGTAAGCTAAGATAGATGATAACACAGCTGAGCCTTCTTAGACCATGTATTGTCAGGGGTCTGCTGATAACAAATCTACTTTTTTTCTTGGTCTGCAGGGTTGGCTTCCAGCACAAGTATTTTTTATTTTTCACTGTATGGCATAGGACAGGAAAAGAATTTGGTGCTAAGGGAGCTGCGAGTTGAGCTCCTTGCTGTGGTTCAAAGTCTGTGATTTCTTGAACACCATCTGCACCGTTTCCCAACCGGTACGTCGCTGGTAGACAAAACAGTTCCTCGTGGACAAGAGACTTGACAAAATGGTGTTCCTCTCTCATCATCATGGTGCTCTGAAGGGCACAGAGCACTGCTCTCCACTGGGAACCTGCGGGTCTCCTCAAACTGCAGAGCTCCCTGACCTGCGTAATCCTGCTCATCAGGCTCCTGCTGGATGAGATGCTAGTGCCTTATACTCAAAAGCAAATAGACAGGAGCTCAGCGAAAGATGAGGAAAAAAACCCCAACAATACTCAGAGATGCTTAGTTCATAGGTCTGCTAAGTGCAGAACATCTGTGGGAAGAACCAGTTCTCTTCCCCTCGAAAATATGAGTGTTTCCCTGACAACTCTGCAGAGGCACAAACACCATGAAATCAGGTGTTTGCTCATTTCTCTGAAAAAGCAGCTCAAATCCTGTGAGTTATGCTTCAGAGTCTGACACCCCAATACCCAGTTTACAGGAGAGGAAACAGAACCAATGCCCATCAACAGTGAAATATACTGATTTAATTTAATTGGATTTTAATGCCTGCCCTGCATTACCTTTCTCTATAGTACCTTGTTTGCTTGCTTGTAACTCATGTACACACTTTAAAAATCCCTAAAGTACAGTTACTCCTGCTCACCTCAATAGGCATGAAACACAAAAACAGCAGGGCACCCACTCCATTTATAGCATATGACTGACTAGCCAAGTTTTTCCCCAAGTGATTAATAACACTGGAGTACTGAAAGTGCCTGTCCAGCAATACTTTAAGAAATGCTTCTTTTTAAATAAAAAAAATTTCCATCCTCTGCCTCCCCTGAATATCTGAAAAATTGAAGTGCCTAGAATCATGAAGTATTTCTGAAAAATCCTGCCCAGTTGCCACATTAGGTACGCAAAATACGCTGTAAATCGCAACTCTGTTTTTAATGAGGAACAGTAACATGGTTAGAATAAACACCTGTTGGTTGAGTAGGCAATTGATGAGAGCAGTTTCTCTTAAACAATCCCATTCACAATAAAGGTTAAATGACTTATTTGTAAATTTTAAAATTTTGTGTATATATACACACATATTTTTAGCTATTATTGTATTCTAAAAACAAATTAGCATGTAAGAGGTCTTTTGTGGAGAGAATAATGTGCTGTGGTACATCATAAAAACTGATGGTCTGGCAGTTCCCCCTTACATCAACAGACTGCCTTGCTGCTTGAACTATCTTGTTGAACTAATGAGCCTGAGTATGTTAAAAGTTAGGCGTTAGTCTCATAATTCTGAATATACCAAAATGATGGTTAAATGTCTCTATTGCCAGTCTCTTTCAAAATTACCATCACAAAACCCCAAATATGTTAATGTTCCATAACCAGTCCTCTGGTTTGAGATTATTATTCCTGGTCGATAACATGTTTTTCCCCGAGGGATATACTGAGATTAACACCAGTTGAGCATAATTAGTATCTGATAAGTTCTAATAAGTTAGTGTGCTTTAATAGGGTACTGTATAGCGTTAATTGTATTTACAAGTGCAGATTTTATTGCATATGTGTCGTGGTCTAGCCCCAGTCGGCAACCGAGCACCACACAGCTGCTCGCTCACCCTCCCCCCTGCCCCGGTGGGATGGGGGAGAGAATCGGAAGGGCAAAAGAAAACTCGCAGGTTGAGATAAAAACAGTTTAATAATTAAAATAAAATGATAATAATAATGATAGTAATAAAATTGCAATGAAAAGGAGAACGAGAGAGAGAGAAACAAAACCCAGGAAAAAAAACAAGTGATGCAACCGCTCACCACCCACTGACCGATGCCCAGCCAGTCCCCGAGCAGCGATCGCTCCCCTCAGCCAACTCCCCCCAGTTTATATACTGAGCATGATGTCATATGGTATGGAATAGCCCTTTGGTCAGTTTGGATCAACTATCTTGGCTGTGCCCCCTCCCAGTTCCTTGTGCACCTGGCAGAGCATGGGAAGCTGAAAAAGAAAGTCCTTGACTAGGGTAAGCACTACTTGGCAACACCTAAACCATCAGTGTGTTATCAGCATTCTTCTCATCCTAAATCCAAAACACAGCACTATGCCAGCTACTAGGAAGAAAATTAACTCTAACCCAGCCAAAACCAGGACAATATGCCAAATTTTCTGTAGTGGAAAATTATGAGAGGATAACATCATCTAAAATAAGTGTTTTTTTTGTTTAACTGGTAGATTGCTTTTTACTTAGGAAAGGGTGAAAGGGGAGATTAGAGATAAAAAAAGGACAAAGATATTTCTGAATTTAAAAAAAATTAGTATTACATTTGTACTTACTGAATCAGTCACTTTGCAGACACAGGGCATCAATGTGTTCACGCTGAAGGAAGCATACCTTATGAAGTGGCTGTTACTTCACCTTAAGAGAAATGCGCTTTCTTTTTGGTAATTATAATACATGTGTTCAGATGGCAACTCTTGTCCTTCCTAATGCTGCTAAAAGAATATTTCAAAATAAGCCTCACATTGAACTGAACAGCTGGAGTAACCCCATTCTTGAGGACTTTGTAAAAACACTTCTTTTTCCTATCTTGTAATGAATTGCACTTTTTTTTCAGCTGTGGCAAATGGAAGACAAAGAGTCTCATTTCTCTGTAGTATGTATAATTTCACCTCATACACTTTTTTTTCTTCTTTTCATTCTTTCTGTTTGAAGTCTGGAAGCCCCTTCAAGCTTTACAATGCTAAAGTCCTTGGGGATAATTTAAGCACTCTGCCACTAGTTTCAATTTTAGCACCTTGTCACAAAAAAACGCAGGTTCTGTAGGCAAGATAGAACTCACAAGAAGTACTTACCCGGTAAAGTCACAAGCATTAGCCGTGGCAAAGCTCTGCCAGGCCACCTTTCGTCTTGCTGCCAGAAGGCAGCATAGACCAGTGCTCCGGTTCTTCCTGTGCTGGACGGGCTACTTGCCTCCATCCGAGAGACCAAAATATGCTTCAGGAAAGAGACAGCCATGGAAGGAAAGTCACTGTAAAGGAGCTACATTTGACAGATTCTCTAATATGTGTTAAAGCAATATTATTTTAGCTGCTGGTCATAGTTACTGAGAAGAGGGGAGCGAAGGGACAAAGTGAAAAAGCACGAGTGTGGTACAAGCGAAGGGAAAGGGGGTGCACCACAGCGAGGGCTGGCTGTCTCTCCATCCCCTTTCCTCCTTGAATCGCTGAAACTAGAGTACGGCCCAGGACTTGGGAGAGATTTGTATCTTGTGACTTCCCATCCCCTGCCAGCAGCTGGAGAGAGCTGCAGCGATCTGGAAGTTTAACATATTGGGGACTTTTAACTTAGCCTTCTGACATGCATACTTTCAGATCCTGATATCTAGGGTTTAAACTCTGAACGAGCTTTTGAAGACACCCTGCTAGATGTTGCAGCTGGCAAAATGCCATGGTACAGATCATAACCTGCAGCAGAGAGGCTGATTTCACCTTGCCAAGCCGTGGCAATTAGCAGCTGTGATGGAGCAGGCTGCTGCGCACTGGGCAGCTGAGTTTGAGGTGGAGAGGACTAGGATGAAAACAGGCACAAAAGTGACCACACTTTGATTCTAGCTGAATCATGAAGAAATTGGAATGAGTCAGGAATGTCTTGGGAATGCCAGATCTGGTCCTTAGCAAGCTGGACAATCAATTACTGCCCAGAACAGTCATTCATCCATTCTACTCAGGTATAGTAACTTCATTTCATTATCTCAAGAGGTCTTTCTCTCTTCTCACATAAAAAGTGTTTGTGGTATAGACACTAAAACTCTGCAGAGCCTTGGTGTCAGTCAGAATAGATTGAGGTTGCTGTGCCAGGCTGTCATGGGCTACGTAAAATGAAATTAAAATGTAGGTCACCATAAGCAATTCAGTTGCTTGTAGGTAGATTCTCTGTAGATTCTCTGAGGCATATGTTGGAAAAGAGTCTGCCTGTTAGTATTATGAATAATGGAACTGAAAGAAGTTATTCCAACAACAATGCACCAGGAATAACTTTTTTTTTATTGTTGTTAAATATAGCATATGCCTTAGATCAATGAGTTCTGTCATGATGTAGGAGTTACTTGGTGAAATCCTATGGCTTGTGCAATAAAGGAGGCTGAGGTGACTAGACAGTGATAATAGTCCATTCTGACCTTAAAACTTACGCATTTAGGAAACGTCTTTTCCAGTCTGAGAGATACAAGGCTATACTTTGAAAAAGAATCTGCGAGGCTGTGTATGCCTTTCTGAAAGCATCTTGCCATTTTTCATTTTCTCCCTATTAGAAAGGCTGATTGTCATTCCATTATAATTCCTACTTTGTTACTATTAATGTTAAGAGCCTGATTTTGGTGTATTAGATACATTCATTTATTATGTTTTATATATAGCTATATGCCTGTCAAACACTGAATATAACAGGCAAATGAGTAGAGAAAGTAAAGCAAAAATCATGTCCTTTCTTTTGCTATTCCTGTTAACACTGACGGATATTTTGGAGACAGATAAACCTAAAATAGACCTTCTTTACAGATTGTGCTGCCCACCTTCTTTGCTTGATTCCCCTGAACCTTGGTTCAGTAGTCTTTCTTCCATTGATTCACTGCTCTCTGGGTCAGCCCCATATTGCATTTTATGACTGCCAGCTAAGTAATGTTGGGATACACTGGGGTCCAAGAGAACAGTGAAGTGTTCAGGTAGGTCTTACAAATGGGGTCAAAACAAAGGAAGCAAACTAAAAGCTGGCTTCAGAGGAGAAAGGCAGTAAGGCTGCCTCCCTTTTGGGGATTGGTACCTAGCAGTCTAAAATTGGCTTTCATCAGCCAAGTACAGCACAAAATGTACTGCACAGAAGAGCAGCTATTATGTACAGTAGCCACTTCACTGATTGCAATCAATGTCACAAATTAGAGTGGTTTCCTGGCTTGAGATGTGTCAGAGCTAAAGTTTGTGTTGTGAGTCATGCTGTCTGGACACCCAGCTTCTAGGCACTCTGTCTTACCCTCAGCAATTTTCACTTTTTGTGTTTCATTTTTTGCATATGGATCTGTGCTCGCTTTTACTATGTAAGTGTGGACTGCTCATAATTGCATCCAAGTGGTATTCAATATTAAAAAGAAGTTCCCATCATTGCTTCTTTAGCTTATATTGAAATACATCTTTTTTTTATTTCCAGCAGCAGAATTTCTGTTCAGAAGTGGCAGATCTTTGTCAACATTATCCAGAAGTTTGAGTTGAAATTTTAACACTCCCTTATGCTTGCCTTTTGTTGCCTTAATCCTTTTCCAAATGCCTGATGATGGCTTTTCCATTCTAGTCAAATGTTGTCCTAATATTCATGCCATGCTCTGAACACCCCTTCTGCTGCATCCATTTGATTAAATCCAATTGTAAAAGCAATGCTTCACACACTGTTTCGCTTATAGTTTTTATATTTTGCCAGGTGGGACTTCAGAATTCACACAAGGACAAACACACAGCTTCTCTCTGCACTGAAGTAGTATGATGTAATTAGAAACATTTGGGCTATACAGGGAGATTAGTGAGGAGCTGCTTTCTTGTACCTTGCAGCAATGCACTGTTTCAGTGGATTAAGAGCATCCACATCCATAGCATTAATGAAGAGTAGCTGGTACACAGTAAATTCATGCTTCAGCCTAACTGTTACTCAATAATTTGTGTAAGAGATCCCTGACATTTCTTAAAGGGGAACAAGTAAATGAATGGTAAATAAACCTTCACATCAAAAGCAACAAAGGGAAGTTAAACACAGTTATATCTTTGAATGAAAGAGCACTTTGGTGTCGGATTAACTGTTATTGAAATAAGTGGAGATTGGTGAGATAGGTAAATGACATAATTCATTTCCTAATAATTTAGGAATTGTTAGGTATGGTTCTGTCTGCACTGCAGAGTTAACTTGCTTGCCTTAGCTTTTCTCCTGGAGTCACTTCTTCCACTTTAAGGATGCTTACAGTAGGTGGAGGTCTACTCTAGAGCTTTGAGCTCATTTTCACTAGATCTCAATGTGCCCACTTGGAATGAGAATGCATAAATCATTCTCCTGATGACAGATTTTCCACTGCTTTTCTGTAGTAATTAATATCTCCTGAAAGTGATGCAACTTCCTCTGCAATTCACTGCAGAGGTTTCTAGAGGAGTCACCTCATTACAAAGCAAAGAGGCATGGGGGACAGCCTAGAACATTTAGTGAGGCATATTGGAGGAGTATTGTACCAATAGGAAAAGGTTATCTCCTTGGTATTATAGCAACTGTTGCTCTGATGAAAGGCATGTCTGTAGTATGCTTCCCAGACTAGCTCCAGAGCTGCTGGTATATCTTCTTAATGGCTGGCAGCACCTTCTCAAGATCCTAGCTTGGGTAGCAGATGTCTAGCTGGCTTCAATGCCATGCTCATGCAATGCTTTCACTTCTTCTTCTGAACATGGCTGGGCTGGGCAGCGAGATGCCTGGGCGCCCTCCCTGCTCCAGCAGAGTGTGTGCTAAGCTGAGCTGAGCATTCAGCCATGGCTGCTGTGACCTGGTTACCTGTGCTAATTCTGCCATGAACACCTAACCATATAATGCCATTGGCATGGATGGAAATAGGTTCTAGTCTCTTTACCTATCCACTGGACTGCATTGTGCTGTCAGTTTAATGACAGTTTTTCTCCTAGCCTTGTTATTACTTTTTACAGAAGTTCATCGCAGCTATAGGTCTGTCTCCGTCTCCCTTAGTTGTTTGTTTTTTTTTGGTTTGGTGTTTTTTTTTTTTTTTTTTTTTGTGTGTGTGTTTTTTTTTTAATGGCATGAGCTCTAGTGTCACAGATATTACAGGTACATTTAATTGAACTCTAAGAGCTAAAAAACTGATCCATTGATTAAGAATGTTGTATTTAATTTGCTAAGAGGAAATGCAGCATCATAGGACTCCGTTGTTTGGTCCAGAAGTAGCTTCTCATGTTCTCTAACCTGTGAATAAAATTTTTAGGAACATTTGACATGTAAGCTATTTTCCCCCAGTATAACTTGAATCAAAGTTTAATAATACTACCAGTCTTCGTCTGACTTCCCCAACCCCTACACTTTAGCATGTAAGTGAGAAGAAAAATTAAAAAGCAATGCATAAGGAAGAGCCAGATCATTGCCCATCATACAAAGGTTTGGAAAGGAACTCGTTATGCAAACAGCTGTCACTGGCCACAGGAAAGCAGGATAATGACACTTTGAGCACTTGCACTCCTACCTCTCTTGAGCTCTTGATTTCTGAAGGACTCTGTGGATCTGGGAATCTACTAATGAGAATGAAAAAGGAATGGACTTGAAGAAATACATTATACTGTATTCTGGCAGAATGTGGTAATTTCCTGAAGCAGATTAAAAGAGAGGATTAGCAGAACATGACTCAGAGAATTTAAATGGTGTGGTGATGTGGAGCAAAATCCAGAAGACCATTTTACAACCTCTTAAAAACAGAGGAGGGTGGAAAAAGGGTGAGATGAGATGCAGAATGCAGCCCCAAATAAAAACTGTAACAAGAAGTATGTGAGGAGCATCTCCTTTTTTTCTTCCTTACAAGGTTTAGAACTGTCTTCCTCCCTAGTAAAGGCTTGTCTACCTTATTATCAACAGACAATAGCTAGCAATAGTGCAATTCTTCAGCCTTACATGAATTTTGGGGTCACTCTTATCTGAATACAAGTGTCCGTGGAGGAACACACTTGTTCTAGAGCAGGTTTTGACAATTTCCAAACAGAGGCAAGATCCAAATTCCAGTCTGTGGCTTGATCAGATTGTTCCTGCCTCTTTGTTTCCTGGTGTACATGGGAGATTATTAGGCAACAGATAGTCGTATTCAGAAGTGAAGAAGTAAAATAAGAATATCACTGCTTTTAAACAGGTGCTTCCGAGCTTGAGGATAAGGCTGTAATTGCATAGGGAAGTTTCCTTGGCATCTTCTGTCATCCTTTTTGTTAGATTAGTTTATTAAGAACTGTAATCAAATATAATGAGAGATACAATCAGTGTGGCTCCTAAGAGGTGGAGTTACCCAGTCATCCACATAATTTCCAGCTTGAACGCTGTGTTAGGAAATCAGAGGCCAAACAGGGAAGAATATTTCAATATGGGAGCAGTAGCCAAGCAGGAGAAAGGATTTAAACTAGGAGGACGTGTGCCCGAATACCAAGGGATGTCACAGTTTTATGCAAAAAGATGGGAAAGTATGGTGGAATGGGAAAATATTTCTAATTTACTTTCTGATGACAGATGAAAGCAATGTTATATGATATAAGACTATAAAGATAACATGACTTTGCACCCCCAGTGGAGTTCATAGACAGTTCTGTGCTTTAAAATATGTAGCTTGGGTCTGCCTATCTTATTTCTGACTGGAGTGTGATAACTTTGATCTCTTTTGTATTACCATTTTAGTTTGCTTTCCCTTTTTGTTTCAGTCACCCTCTAGCATATTGTCTGACCTTTTTTCCCACATTGTGACACATGCTGTCTGGTATTTAAATTATTGCTGAAAGATATTCTGGCATAAAATCTCCATTTATTTAGTTTGGGCAGGCATTCATTTCTATAAGAAGTCTCAGGAATCCAAGCCCCACTTTAATTTTGATCTTTGCCTCATTCCCTCTGCTTAGTATTTGTGTATATATATATGTTCTTTTTTCCCTGATCCATTTAGTGAATAAAGTGAGGATTCTCTTGTATCAGAGGAACATTTTTGACCTTTAGAAATGGAAAATTAGGAGAATCTAGAGATCATGACTGAGAAGTTCACAAACACAGAATCTGCAGTGCGCATGGGGTTTTAAATACCTGCTTCGGCTCTCTGCCATGTGGTTGATTTAGACACATGATGGGATTTATTTAAAGGGACACAATCAACATGAAAATAACAGTGCTGTCTGAAAAATTGTTACTGAGTGTAATTATAAGTAACAACTAAGACTACTGTAATTGAAAAAAGTTAATGAAAAAAATCTCGACTTTTTTGATTGGTTTACTTTGTGCATTTGACAGCTCTCTGTAATAGTACCTGCCTTTTATACAGCACTTTTCATCAGTAGACCACAGAAGCTTTACAAAAATATGGTCCATTTCTCTCTATGTATAGACAGTTTCTCTGTTTCCTCCACAGGCAGTCAATTTCTTCCTGTCTGAAAGACTTTTATAAACATCAGCTCAGAATCAAGAAAAAAATCCAAAGCATCTTATGAAATGACAGATGTACTATTTAAAAAAAGATCACTATCAGCTGGGTTTAATTAGCCACATTATAAAGAAAAGGTTGAAAATATCTTTGAGATTGTAAAATTGGAACAAGAAGTTGATCATTTAGTATCTTAATAATTTAGAATCTGTCTCAGATTTCTGATGTTCTTAAGTTATTTTCTGAATTCCATTAAACTCATTTAGCGTTGTATTAGGTATTCAAGAAGAGAATGTCACAAAGTACTTCCAAAATTATCATATGCATATTAGAAATAGATTGACTGGGCATCCTTTATGCTCATAAAGACAAAGACACCTAGAAACAAAGGCTTTTTTTTCCTAGTTTCATGAAAACCAATGCTTTCTTTCTCCTTTATCTCCATACTTCCTAATTTAGAATCCTGAGTTCTTAATTGTTTGCCGCTATTGTGTTCAAAACCTTGCATTTCCAACTTGCAGTGAGAAAATGTCTTGACTCTTAATGTGAAGTTTGTGAAGATTGTTGCCTTTGTGGAAGAATGCACATTAAATGCCTCTGAGCTGTTCAAGTGGTGAAATAAATATATGGAACAATGTTTGGTACCTTTTGCTTTTCAAAAGACTTTAGATCTTGTAACTATACTCTCTTAAAAGCTTTTGCCATACGCTCAGCAGCATGTTCTGCTTTTTTTGTTAGATTCATCTTTTTGGCCTACTTTTCAAACTATATTTTAACTGGAACTCAAACTCTTTTCCCTTTCCTTCTATTTGCTGAAGCTAGCAATCTCATGCTGAGTAAATAATCTATAGTCCATGATCTACTATCCTATCAGCCTTGTTATCCTGGCTCCAAACACCAAAATGTTGGATATCTAGCTGGTAAGTATTCCCAGGAAGGCTTCCTAATGACCTTCCCCACTGGTTACTATCATCATTGCTTATACACAGATAGAACTACCTTGTAATACACTGACTATATTTGGAAAAATTAATTGGGATTTCTTATGGTGTTTTTGTTAGGAAAAGTGACATTTTTGAAGTTAAGAAAAATATCCCAATTCACTGTCTTTCATTAGATACAACAAAACATTTCTAGAGAAAATATATTCCCAGATGTAATGGTACTTCATTCTCTTGCAATAAAAGCAGCTTGGGATCCAAATCAATCAGCAGATGAGATTATTGCAGTCATTTGGCTGCCCTGCCATTTTTAAAATGTTTTTGACTGCATTTATAAAGCATTTAATATATGCTGTAATATAATTAATATAAGTATAGTGCAAAAATACCATTCCTTATTAAATTATAGAACACAATGAAAAAAAGGTTTACAAATACATTAAATATCAAGAGGATGGAAATGGCTCTTTACAATTGATAAAATGTTATTTCAGCTCCACTGGGAAACTTACATATAAACCTTACACCTTAGTAATCTAATTTTAAAAAATCGTGAACTTCTGAAGGAATGAACCTTTACCTGGGCTAGGTAGAAGAGTTTATAACTTGGCCACTAAGGGTTTAACAAAATATGTTTCTTCAAGTATAAGCATGGGTGGTGCAGTTCTTTTAGTGTTTTATGTTGTCTCTGGATAAATGGAGAGCCAACAAAACCCTTAATATGCAGGAGGAATTGAAGAAAATCAAACTGTTCTGCATTGCTTATTGTCCAGGCATGCAGGTGCAGACAATATCCTTCCATTTGTATGTCTGTGACACTGAGCTTTCCAAAATGAGTGCATACTTATGTCTAGGTCAGCCGTAAGGCTAGAACTTAAGTGTGTCTTTAATGATACACAAGATATAGGTGTGGATTCTGGCTTTTATGAATAGCTCCTATTTTTTGAGCCTTCTGCAAATAAAAGTTTCAGCTTCCTCTGTTGCCATTTATCAGGTTTCCCTTTCCTATTAGTCAGGAGGCTAGAAAATGCTAGAAAATGTCTTTTACACACAAATTGCCTAAGTAATTACACTGCCTACTATGCAGCTATGGCAACTGATAGATTGATTTCACCCGAGAGTTATGAATTCCATGTTTAAAGCTGGAAACTGCGATAGGTGAAAAACCTAAGGAAAGGTAAACATCTCAGTAGAATTTGCTGAAACAAGTCCCCCAAAGGGCTACTCTGGTACACTGGAAGGGGTTTCCTGAGTGCCAGGACCAAGGTTGAAGTGGCACACTGAGGTGCCACCTGGCACACTCCATTTGCAATGTGGATGTGGGGTCCTACAGCAGCAAGCTCTTTACACGGGCGTCATGGATGCCTCAGACCATGAGCAGCTGCAGATCTAGTAGTGACCAAAATGTAACATGGGTGTATGGTTGTAAAATAATAACATCACTGCAAATTAGATGGCTGCCCTTCCCTCTTTGCACTGCCTCGTTCCATCATGTGAGAACTCCTTGTTCTCATGGGGAAGAATGGCAAAAAATCCTGACCACACCAACATCCGTCTCTGACTCTTTCAGACATATATCATCTATGGAAGCATGAGAAAGGAGCAAGAACTGAGCCTCCAATAAAACTGGAGGGACTTTCTTTGTGCAAACCTATTATGGTAAGAACTCATTAATCCCTCATATACAGGAAAGCTGATCAGGATCTGACCATAACCTTGACCTCACCTGTGAGAAGTGCAGCACAGAGGACAATACATGAGAGTAAGCAATCAGCTTGGTCAGAGTAGACCTATAAACATAAATTCAATAGGGAAACGTGTCCTTGTGAAATTCTATTTTTGTAATGCTGGACTGAAATGAGCTGAAATTATTTTGGCAGGATGTTCAGAGAAATCCTTTCAAAGAAATCATTTGCTGAATGTGATGAGATTTTTTTAAGAGAGCTTTTCGTATTTTTTTTTTACATTGCTGAAAAGACACACTAAAGCAAATGAATAATTGGCAGAACATGGAATATGTAACGTGCTGCGTGAGAACTGGATTAATTCAAATCATCAGTGGTCAGAAATTAGTTCCTATACCAGGGACCTTACAATTGAGAATGTAATGACATAAATCTAACCTGGTTAACTTGGGTTCTCTGTGCTGTGTAAGTGAGGAGAGATGGCACATTTTAAGTTATTCAGTTGCTCAGCTGAGCTTTCATTTGTTCTGATTTAAGTGTTCTTAAGTAGCAGTCATGTACTGAGGTTGTAAATATGATTT
>VYZW01026175.1:5474-16608 GCA_013401315.1 Balaeniceps rex
ACACGGTAGGCCTTTGTACCTGCGTAAAGAGGACAAAGGACCCTAACACCACAGATAGCACAGCTCTGTCACACCCTTCCCATAGACTTTACTATATGCACGTTGCCGCAGGCCCTAGTCCTTTGCCTGAACATCAACCTGGACTCCCCACTTCTAACTCAGCTCTTACACAGCTTTTCTCCTGGTGCATGGAAATCTCCATGCCAGTTCTTGCCAGTGGGATCAGTTTTTCAGTATTTCACTGTGACTGCCAGACACTGTTGCACTCAGTGTGACTGCAGAGGCTGCACTAGACAACGCTTCAAATGGGGTCGCAGTTCTCTAGTCCCATACTTTGACTGTCTTATGCTACCTGCAAGTCTTTATTAATTTTTAAGCTATCATGTCAGCTATAGTGTTAGAAGACCCTTAATGAATATATAACCAAACTGTCCAATTACTGGTTTACAAATTATACTACTAAGTTGTTGCACTTATTTACAAATGTCAAAACGTAGGTCATGTTTGACTGACTTGGTTAATCACCTGCAAAAGAGCAAGCTTTATGAACATGAAGACCCTGAAAGTAGGATTTCTGNTTAAGATACATGCAGCATATACTTTTGTATATTCAATTCTTTTTGAAATACACGTGTGAATAACAGCAACAAAACAAATTAAATTACTCATTAAAGAAGTACACTGCTGAAGAAGAAAAACACAAAATTTAATCCGATATAGTGGAAATATAGTGATACTGCCTCATATTTTTCATCTTGAGCAGGAATAGACTAGAGCAGACAACTGAAACAGCTTAAAGCCATCCAGATGCAATGAAGTAGACTAGCTCAGAGTGACATAAGAATCTTCATCCTGAGCGTTTAAGTAAGAATCACTGAGCTGTGAGAAGATCAAGCTAAGGTTCAAAGCTATTCTTGTTCAGGAGGCCAGCTGTGGTAGATGCTACAGAATTTTTTTTCTGCAAGTTAAAAAGTAGCGTATTTTGGGAAACCAAAGTATTAGCCACATTTCTTCATCCAAAGCTGAAGTCTAAAATGCTGTAACTACTCTCTCCTCATTTCATTCAGGCACATGGCTACTTAAACACCTGACAAATTGAAGTATTTGACATCTTTTTATCTACTATTACTAGCTTGATTTTTTTCCTACTGATAAAAACTAAGCCAGGATTTCACCACTGAAGAATGAAATAATTTGAAAAACACCACGCTCTCACCTAACATTTCTAATATGATCTAGAAATTACCACCAAAGCTAACCCTATGTTCTGCTAGATAGTACTGGTAACATTTTTTGCCAGAGATGTAAGACAGTATTAATAAGCCAAGTTACTGCGCTTCTGTGAAAACAGCTCTCAGGCTGGCTTTCCCACAGGCTCAAAGGCCTTGCTTTTGGAGAAGCATGGACACAAGGCAGCTACAGCAGATAAGTTCATCCATTCCTGTCAAATCTACTGCTCTTTGAATTTCAAATTTTGGTAGTTATTACATTACAATGAAGATGTATCCAAATCATCATCGTAACTGGCCACTTCATTGTAAGAACCATCAGGAGACAAAGTCTGAATTGACCATGGAATTTTAAATTTTTCAAGATCAATCTCCAGGTAAGATGGAAATTTGCACTAATTTGTGGTTTCTTTCCCTTTATTAACAGGCAAAAATGTTGGAAAAAGTAGGTATCGCCTCAGAGGTCTATTTCCTCAGGACTGCAATGGATGCAATATCACCGTTAAAAGATAAACATCTTTTTATCAAGGACTTAAGGTTTGAAAAGGTTAAAGTAAGAATTTACCAGCCAAAAATATCAACCAGTGGAGAAAGAAGAGGAATCCTTTATTTTCATGGAGGAGCTGGACAGTTTGGAAGCATTCGTAAGTAATAGACATAATATGAGCTATAACTACAAATACTATGTAGTTTCTGATCTCACATGGTATTTCTTAAATGACAAGAAGAGTTAGTAGGTTAAGCATTATAAATAACAAAATTAATTTCAGGACAGCAGAATAATTTTATTTACATCCAGTAGGCATCACGTTAAATTGTCTTTATACAGGTCATGTATCTAGAACTTTTATTCTCTGATCCTTTATAATACCTGTTTTCTTCCTTCTTCTCTCATGCTTACAAGAAAAGTTGAAAATCTCATTAGAATTGTATTTCTTATTTTAAAGAACCTAACCTGTGTTCACATGTGTGTGCAAGCTTGTGTGTATGTGTGTATACTGTTGTGTGTCTTTACAGTGGCAAAACAAGGAAAAAATACATTTTGGCATTTGAAATGGAAAGACATAAGAGATTAGATGGTGGGTCATGCACAAGAAAAAAATCTTGTGCTCGATTTAGCAGGGGGGTTTTGTGTTTGGGTTTTTTTTAAAATAACTTCTCATCTTCAACACCACTTCAGAAGTGGCAGCAGTGATGCTTTCTATTAACTAACTTTTCAAAGAGGAGACTGAAACAATGCATTGGTGTAAATTCCAGGTTTCTTACTGTCAAGAAGATTCCCACAGATGTAATGAAATTGCAAGCAGTGTCCAGATTAGACCATGCCACAATAAGAGAATTACAGTGTAGCGTTAATCATGGGATAGAGATAAGAATTTCAGAATATTTTCATTTAACTTATTTTTAAAGCAAGTTACAATTCCATTGAAATATTTTGTTTTACAAGGGCTTATGAAAGAACATGCTGCTGTTTCAGTAGAAAAAGCAATTCAGTGGTTGTGTCTGTTGGGTAAGTGGAGTCAATCCAGACACACAATATGATAGGCATTTGTGACTCTTTCTAGGTTTCTAAGTCTTAACGCATAGTCACCGCAAGCCAAGTTCCTTGCCAAGTACATACAGTACTTATAATGATCACATGCATTTCACCAGCACTAAATACTCTTAGGAATAATTAGTTGACTAATCCCCACTTGCTTATTTAAAAAAAAAAAAAAAAAACCCATTATAATAATTTTATAATTTGTAGCCACCACTAAGGATGTTTTGTTTCCGAAAGCCATATCCAAACCACCCTAAGTTGAAAGACAACACTGTGTTTGAAGTGTAACCGTTTCTGTTAAAAGCACAGTTGCCTAGACTACTAAATACTCATTTTAGTAGTAGTTCTCAAAAACTGGGGGGGATATCCACACTTAACTTGCAATCAACCTGAGATGAACATTTAAAATATTCTTCTGATGAGATGTAATGCATTTAAAAAAAAAAAAAAATTAAAGTTCAGGAAAAGAGTTGTTGTCTTGAAATTGATTAAAATTGCACTAATTACTATTTACATCCTAAACTACTTGAAGAACCATTAAGTCTTATTGATTCTGTTTATAAAGAATTCAGCTTATAGAAAACCACTGAAAACCTTTCATATTTTCATTATCAATTTTCTATGCTCATATTCTCTAACAATTTGTTGGGAAATGTTCACTTCAATTTCTAACTGGAATTGCTGAT
The DNA here is from genome assembly GCA_013401315.1 of Balaeniceps rex. Lineage (NCBI taxonomy): Eukaryota > Metazoa > Chordata > Aves > Pelecaniformes > Balaenicipitidae > Balaeniceps > Balaeniceps rex. Next base: position 8,933 of record VYZW01026175.1, read on the forward strand.
AACTGAGTCATATGTACCTGCCTTGCCACCTAATTCTACAAAAACTCAGCATGTGCCTTCAGTCACCTAGAAGATAGGTAAAGAAGTATTTTGCAAAGATAGAATAGTGTACTGACTTCCCCAAACATTAACAATAGTAGCAAATAATACATCAAAAGCAATAATTATGATAAATTCTATTGCTGTAATTATAATCTCAGAATATTTTCCTACCTTCAGAATGAAATATATGAATGAAAAGATGACAACGGGATCATTCACTAGATATGACTATGTCAAAACACTTTCACTCCTATTTAGGTATCGCTTAGCTCCTGAGCATCCATATCCAACCCAGTTTGTGGATTGTCTCACTGCCACCATACACTTTATGAGGACTGCACAAGATTACGGAGTAGACCCTTCTCGCATTATCATCTGTGGAGATAGTAGTGGAGGTACACTCACTGCTGCTGTTACCCAAGCACTGGTGAACACAAGAGATCTCCCAAAGCTGAGAGCACAAATCCTAATATATCCTTTTCTCCAGGCTGTGGACTTTAATTTGCCTTCTTATCAGCAGAATGAGCGAATCCCCGTTTTGTCAAAGGAACGAGCCCTTGTTCTTGGTTTGAAGTATCTTAATAAAGACTTGTCAATCATGGAATTAGTAGATAAAGTTTCTCATATTCCAGAAGATTTGCAACTGAAGTATCAGAAATGGGTGAGCCCTGACTACGTCCCTCATGAGTTTAAAACAAGAGGCTACAAACCAAGTACAAGACGTCCATTTTCGAAAGCACTCTATACACTGGTCAAGCCTGCGTTTGACCCTGTTTTTTCACCACTGCTAGCTGAAGACAGTGTTATCGCTCAACTTCCTGAAGTTTTCATTTTGACCTGTGAATTTGATGTTCTTAGAGATGATGGACTGCTGTACAAGAAACGATTAGAGGATCATGGTATAAAAGTGACCTGGTGTCATCTGGAAGAGGGATTCCATGGAACGATATTCTTAGCTCTTTGGAGTAGGATGACAGCATTCCAATCTGGAAATAAAGGCATCAAAAAGATAGCAAATTTTCTAAGATTGATGTAAAATTCCATTTCTTGCTTTCCTTTCCTGATTCCTATCTCTTATTTCTTGCAAAGATTTTTAAAAAACATCCTCAATTTTCCTTTTCTTAAATCATCTTAAATTTCTGCACAGCATCTGTCTTCTTTTTAGCCAATAAACTGATTTGGTGATGGCTTATTGCTTTGTTTTCTTTTATGAGAGGCAAAATCAGGTGAACTTACCTTTCTTTCCTCTACCACCTCGTCAGAGTTTTCTCCTGTACCCATAAAAGATCTGGTCCCCATGGCAAGTGTTTTGCAATGCAGTTTGGCACAATAAAGTTCTGGTAATATTAAGACACAAAGCTCGATTTGAGGGCAACTTGGGGCACATAACAGAGCACAAATCTACAGGTTAAGTGTATAATGAGGACGGTCAATGATTTATCACAGCCTGTATCTGGTGAAAGCTGAATTTTAGGCAAGCTTGAAGAAAATTGAATATAGCAGAAAAGATCTGAGCATAGATGTAAAAGAAAGAAGTGGAAGGAAAGGAGAGGAGGTCAGGAAAAGGGTTAGGGCTAGAACTACAGGTGTTCTAAAAAGTATTGGTTAAGGAATACAACACCTATTAAAAAAATTATGCAAATACTTTTTATATATAGATAAAGATATATGGGAATATACAGTAATATCAGTTACTTTACAAAGAGCTTGTATTAACTCTAGGCCTGCACTGTCTGAAGGAGGAAACACTTTCTCATAAAGGGATAATGTAATGTGTGTGCTGGTTTTGGCTGTGATAGAGTTAGTTTCCTTCACAGTAGCTAGCACGGGGCTATGTTTTGGACTTGGGCTGAAAACAGTGTTGGTAACACAGGGATGTTTTTGTTATTGCTGAGCAGTGCTTACACAGAGTCAAGGCCCTTTCTGCCTCTCACCCCACCTCACCAGCAATCAGGCTGAGGGTGCACAAGAAGCTGGGAGGGGACATGGCCAGGACAGCTGACCCCAACTGGCCCAAGGGATATCCCACACCATATGATGCCATGCTCAGCATATAAAGCTGGGGGAAGAAGAAGGAAGGGGGGGACGTTTGGAGTAACGGCGTTCATCTCCCCAAGTAACCGTCACATGTGATGGAGCCCTGCTTTCCCGGAGATGGCTGAGCACCTGTCTGCCCATGGGAAGCAGTGAATGAACTCCTTGTTTTGCTTTGCTTGCATGCACGGCTTTTGTTTTACCTATTAAACTGTCTTTATTTCAACCCACAAGTTTCTCACTTTTACTCTTCTAATTCTCTCCCACATCCCACCGAGGGGGGAGTGAGCGAGGGGCTGTGTGGGGCTTAGCTGCCTGCCAAGTTAAACCACGACAAGTGCCATGGCAAAGAAAGGAGAGCAAAGGAGAAAGGAAAAAAAAATATACACACACCCCCCCCCAAAAAAAAAGAAAAAAAACCAAAAAAAACCAAAGTTCACATTGATCTCACAAGATGAGAAGAACGATCAAGTAAAACAATACAAAATAAATTGGCATAACAAATGTGTAAGGATATTTTCTTAGAAATGTAAGCAAGTATTGCCAAGAAATATCAGTAAACATTTTCATGACACTGTTCTCCTGAGATGAATGTCTCACAGTATAACTGTTCCCCCTCTGGTTTTTTTATAATCTTATATCCTGCAGTATGTATGATAATTTATCATGTCATTAGAATCTAATATCTTAAATTCTTCAGTAAGTTAGACTTGGAGGCATGATATATTTCCATGCAGAAATGGAAGCAGGGCTAGGATGCAATTTTACTTACAGTCAAAACTTCTAACTATCTTTGCTTAAATTAATACCTGGAACACTACCCACACTACAAATTACCTTCGTTCTTGTCAGGGAAATTTCTAGCTCTATCATTTAAAAATAATAATCTCTTTGTCTGATATTATTGTATATATTTTCTGCCCACCACTCGCTTATTTAAACTATAATCAAAAGCAAAGCATGCTGCAGACAACTATGTAAGGTTAAGTATTCAGACAGAAGATGACACCCTACAAACAACGGAAGGATGCTCTGCAATGCTCTGCACTGCTATGTTGTTTATATTCAGCATATGAGAAAATAAAGCCTGCCAGAACAATATGAATGACATTTAGCTACACTCACATAGTATAGTCAGGAAAAAGAGGAAATTTTACAGGGCTCTTCCATATGGCCTTTCTGAAAGAATACAATTTGAATAAGCAAAAAGCCCAAAACTACAATATTTTCCTGGTTCCTAGGCGCACATATGAGCTAACACTGATTTTTGAACTCTGCCTATTTTTCATATGGGCAACGTATCCCACTAATGCTGAGGTTTACCTGCTCCATTGACATCAGCGGCAGTTGTCCCTAAAGTGAGAGAAGACTACATTCCTAACACTAAAATACAGAAGTCAGACTAAGATAAAGGCTGACAATTGTCAAATCTCTCATGGGTATTAAACCCCAAAGAAGACATGCTGAAGATAATAGATAATACAGATGTTTGTTTTTTTTTTTTTTAACCTAGATAACTGCTAGGTTATCAAGGAGTCTTTGCTTATGGAGAACTTAGGAAAATATAATCTTGACAAATAAGTTTCCTTAGATGGGGCAGTTACTTCCCATCTCGACAGAAACAACTAGTTCCTTCCAAAAGGGAAGGTGAGTATGCCTGAGGTGATAATTTACTCTAGAGTTTGTATCCTGAGTAGAGACAGACCATGCCATGACGCTCTCCAGGCAGTAAAAGGATATGGACAAGGCTGGTCCACTCCAGAGGTATTAACCCTAAATAACATGGACATGAGCCACATTTCTTTAGCTGGTCTCTAGACTTTGCCACAAAGGCAGTATATCACAAATAAAAGGATTCAGAAACAGATCAGAACACTGTCAAGACCTGAAAACTAGTGAAATGCTGGAAAGTTCAGTACAGCTGGAAGGTCTTGACATTATATTTGAACAGCTATGTGTTACAGGAAGATGTCAAAAGGAATTAGGAAAGGGAAAGCAAATTGTTGTGCATCATTCCCATCACCATATGTCTGTACACAATTGAGTTTTTAATGCCAGCAGAACAACCTGGCAAACTTCTTTGTGCTCTGGGCACAGAATGAGAGTACCCAAAAGACATTACAAAAGGTCAACCTGTGTTTTAGACTTAAATATTTTTAATGAACCTGTTGTTATGCCTTCTAGACTAAAGCTGTATGTTTAATAACAGAGCACATTTTAATCCATAACAATTTTAAAGTTAGATTACCTGTTCTAAACCAATCAAGTTACAGCGGTTTATTACAGAAGTCTACAACTTCAATTATCATCTGCTTTGCTATCTTTACATCACCTCTTTGTACCACTCTAGTTAAAAGTCAATATACAACAGCAAGTATTTTTAAAAATAAGCAGGCAATTAGAAAACATTCAAATTTTATTAACTCTATTGTTTATAAATACTATTTATTTAAAAGCATTTCACATTATTCTCTGCCTATGATGCACATTTTCTGTACTGCTCCTGAAATAAATAGGCAAAATCCTGCAAACTATGGCTGCTATTATTCCTGTCAATCTTCTTTCTCTGATTGCCCATTACCTCAATGATTCATTGTGTTTGCTGACTCTCATGACAGTGAAGAAACTTCTACTCTAAATATTTGGAGTAATGAGTCTCAGACAAATCTGGCCACAACAAATTAGGGCCAGTTGCAGTTTTCACATTTACATTCAAACTACTTATGACTTAATAAGAATACATTTTGGTGTGGTGACCTGTCATGAAATCCCATGTGGATGTTCCAGAGCAGCTTATTTGGACTCCCATTTCTGTGGAGCAGAGTTCACTCATTCTGCGCAACAGAACTGCACAGCTACCAAGACACATATATCCAAGAACTCGTCCACATTTCAAAATCCTTCTGTCAAGTCACCATTTCAAAAATGTACCTCCTCTGAATTGTACAGCACAAGATCTGAATTTCCATCGCTGAATGCTCAAACATAATATTGATAATAATTTTTATTTGATTTTTTTTTTGATACAGTACAGCTTTTTACTGCAGAATTTGTTAGCAGATGTTTAACCTAGGAGCCATTTGGAAGGGACAGACTTCAAGAGGAACTTAGTGGAAGAAAGGAAAGCTTAAAATAAAGATTTATGGCAGACTAAATGGAAGATGGCTTTCAGTCATGACTAAGAGCAAAATGCATAGGGAGTAGCTACTAATTTGGGTGGGGAGATGGAGATAGCAAAAAGGGAGGACACCAAAAGCTAGGTAGGAGGCAGGCTTTAGCCTGAAGAAGGAGACGGATCAAGCAAATACATAGCACCTTTAAAAAACAGCATCATAGAGTACATATGAAGCTGTAATTTCTTAAAGCTTCTTATTGTCACTGTAAGGGGCATACTAAATCCATCTTGCAGATCAGAAGACTAAGGCTTACAGGTATAAAAAGGTCTGAGATGCTTTCAGTCATTTGTTTACATAAATACAAGAAATACAAGGACGGTAAGTTTCTTACATGCTCTACTTGGTAAAACTGAAGTTAGTTAAATTGCACTACAGAGTCTAATTGTCCTACTAAATTACCTGGAGTAAATAAATAAAAAAAACACCAGAGTGTTTAATTTTGAAATGTACATTAAAAAAAAAAAAAGGAACATATCAGAAGCTATTATTTCTGCTTATAATTCTTCTTTGGAATACATTATTTTTTCCTGTTTTCTTAGCTTTATGGCTTCCAGTTAGTTATTAAGCCTGGCTATACTTGATGGAATCGATACCTCAGCCATTATAGCTGGCTACTTTACCATGCTTTAGTTAATCCTCGTAGTATTTACTGTATTACGCACAGTAGCTCCACAATAGTCAACTAACTATAGGCCAACTGTGTTAGGAAACACAGCCTACAATCAGAAGTGAAACGTTTTGCAATATTTGGACTCTATGATCTTAAAGGTCTTTTCCAACCAAATGATTCTATGATTTTAGAGAAAGACATTGAAAGAAAAACAGCAACACATGACATTCACATAAGTCATTAGCACCAACTACCCCAACGCTTTTGCCTTTATTAGTGTTTGGTTTGAAAGCTGCCTGCCTCTTATGCTGATAAACAATTAATGTGAAGTTGATGAGTGTTACGCGTTCACAATCTACAAAGAGGTCTGTGATTCCACAGCTACATAAGCCTTTCCAAAGGCCGCCAGGCTAAGCCTGGGGAAAAAACAGCAAAGATTGTATTTCTTTGAATAGGTATTGTTATAATACTTTGCATTCCCATCATTACTATGACCATTAGAAATATGCTGAAAAATTAAGAAAATGAATGAATTTTAGAGGTGACTAACCTCTTGCATAAACAGAGGCTCGCTGACGAGAAAATGGGAAGAATTTACTCAATTATCATCAGTTCTGTACTCACCAACTGATACATTAAACATGTCCATCTCCAGCAACACTAAATTCAAAGAATATAGTATCGACTTCGTGAGCTCTCAGTAGCTGACTGTTTTATAAGACTAAAGAACCGTATGCATACCCGTAATGCACATTACAATGCCAAAGTCCAGGCTGTGTTAATTTTCTCCAGTTTGTGGAATCTCTTCAATCTTCTTTAGCTAATGCAAGGCTGTTCTTATCTACGGATAGGTAAAGACTTTGTGGAAGCCGGGGTTTTGCAATGAGCTTGCTGAAAGAATAAAAGAATGGATGTAACAAAACATATCAGCAAACACCTACAGTTCAAAGAGCTACTACTACTAGCTTTTTATCCAAGATGGATATCTACCTGCTGCCAGAAAGAGAAGCAGCCTTTTTGTTTGCAAAGACGTAAGGTACTCACTTCACGGAGTGGATTGAAAGGGAATAAAACACTTTTTTTTGACAATTTAACATCTCAGAAACAACTGGGGAAAAAAAACACCAAAAACCCCACTGACTGTTAGAAACGCGAGTGACTGACAGTGATCATAGATATTTCTACCCCTACATCTGCAGGTACAGGAATGGCTGACCAGACTGGAAATACTTGAAGCATCTCTTGAACAAGCATCAGTAGAAAAGTGGCATGCAGCAACAGGATTATTTGAGTCACATGAGCATTTTGGAATATAAGGCACCACGTATCATAAAACACTTGTGAACATGAGCATCCCCAGAAGGACTGAGTAGCTCTGACCAGGTTGTGCTAACAATGTATCCCCCNCATGGGATTTGCTTGATTCTGGAAAACATGGAAACTGCGGTAACAGGAGAGGGAGGAAGGACTGAGGTGCTGACATAGCATACAGTTAGAATATGCTCTAACTGAGCATACTCAGAGTATGCTCTAAGAGTAAAACACTAAGATATTGAGGGTAAAATATTAAGATATTATTCTGAAACATTACTTAACCAACATTTCTTTAACAACAGAAGGGCTGTAATGCATAACTGAAAGATTTTTTGTTCAGACTGTCATGCCTGTACAACAAATTCTTACTTAAGACAACTGCCCAAGGTTTAAGTTTTTGTCTTACCAGTTGTTCCCTATGTACAGCAGTGATTCTGAAAGCTTCAGTTTGAAATTGCAATTTCCAAACACAGGGCAGGTAAATTTACATTAGATAAAGC
>VYZW01026177.1:0-11610 GCA_013401315.1 Balaeniceps rex
CCCCCTCCTCCTCCTGCCGCCCCCCCCGGCGCCTCCTCTGGCAGCGCCCTCCCCACCCCGTCTTCCCCCTCCCCCGGGGGCTGGACCCCCGCCCGGAGGAGGGGACCCCCTGCGGCGGGCGAGCGGGGCGCCCCGGTCCCCGGGATGGGGCTGAACGCCATCCCCTGGCTGCCATCCCTGTGGAGCAGCTCTTCCCCCCCCCAGGGACCAGCGGGGACCTGGGAGCTGGCAGCGGTGGTGGCCTCGCTGGCCGGAATGATTGCCACTATGGGGAGGAGGGTGTCCTGCCGGGGATGCTCCTCCACCGGCACCACACTGGACCACAGCGCCCGGCTGAGGCGGGAGCACCCCGGGCAGACCCCATGGCATCGGGGCAGCCAGACCCTGTCGTGCCATGGAGCTGATGTACCGTACCTGGTGGCTGGTGACCTGGGGACAGTCTGGCCCAGCACAAGGTGCCTGGGGTCAGAGCCCTGGGACGGGGTCTCTGCCGCCATCCATCCGCTGGCACCGCAGCTGGCAGCAGGAACGCTGCCTGTGCCTGGCAGGGCTCGCCCCTCGTCCCCAGCAGCAGAGCTGCCGACTTTCCAGAGCTGAACCAGCCTTTCCGGCAGCGCCGGGGCTCCGGCAGCACTGGGGCCCTGCCAGGCCTGCCGAGCCCTGGAGGGATCCAGCACCCATCCTGGCTCACACCACCTCTGGTGCGGCATCCGGCTCCACGCCGCAGAGACGTGCCAGCCCCAAATGCCACCCTGCTGCCCCCCAGGCCTGGCTGCCTGGCTCCACTCCAGCATCCCCTGCCCGCATGAGCCGGGCCACCCCGAGCCCCCGCAGGCAGGCAGCAGGCAGGGAGCAGGCCCACCCAGGGCAGCAGCTGACCCACACAAGTTTGGGTCTGGGGGATGCAAAGCAGCCGCGTGTGTCCCTGGGTCCCCATCCCTGCATCCCTTCTCCGAGGGATGCCCAGCACGGCACAGCACCGCCGGGCCCCTGCTCAGCCGCTTTCCTCCCAAATTGTGATGAATCTATTTACACTGAAGCTTTACAAATGTGTGTTAGGGATGCATGCATCTCAATAAACGCGCTCTAATTAACAACTGATATTTATTCAGCCCACAGTAAATAAGCTGTCGCGGGCAAACCAAGCGATGCTGCTTTTGAAGAGCGGCTCGACTCTGCCATTTATTCAGCCGACAGCCCCCGAAATGCGGTGACAGAGCACTCGATTCTCCTGCTAGTTGCCTACTGTAGTAATTAAGGGTAATTAAAGCAAGTGGGTACAAAATATAACGAAACTTTTATAATTCCTGGTTATTGGATGATTATTCACCCCGAGCTGTTCTTTGTTTGTGGCCACCCAGCAGCAACAAACCCCACGCGTGAGCACGAGTGGGGTTTGTGCATCTTGTGGGTGGGGGGAGCTGGGGCGGGTGGGACCTGCCCTCTCCCCCAGCACCAGGCACAGCCCCACAACGCGGCCCCACAGCCCAGCCTGGCCCCACAACCCTCCCCGCAGCAGAGCAGGGACTAAAGGCCGCCTCGTCCCTTCCTCCCAAGCCAGACCCCTTGCTAACACCAGCACGGCCAGCAGCTCCCAGGGCCCTCAAATTCAGCTGTGAATCGCTTTGGGGGCTTGCGCCTATCCCTCCTGCTGCTCGTCCCGTGCCTCAGTTTCCCTCGTTTGCCAAGGTGCTCCCACGGGTAGATTGTCCCCAGTCCGGTGGGGCGAAGGGACCCCGCCGGCTGCGGGAGCACGGGGACGGCCACGGCGTGGAAACCTCCGCTCCGTGCAGCTCCTGCTTCCCCTCGCTGTGCCAGTGCACGGGATCGGTGTCTCCGGGGGAAGGAGGCCGGATCCTGCTCCCCCAGCACTCTGCCAAGGGGGGAGCAGTTTGTCTCCAGTCCATGCCGGCGTCCCCTGGAGCGATGCCGAGCCGGGGGATGGAAAGCAGGATCCCGCGGCCCCTGCCCACCGACCCAGCATGGAAAAAGTGGAGGCAAGCTGCACTTCCAAGAAACGGCCGCGCTGGCTGCCAAGAAACACGAGCCGGAGCAGAGCCTGGCAATTTTTGGGCTGGAGACAATCTGCCTCCGACCCCGAGCGTCACGGGGCGGCTGCGGCGGTTGGGTTACCGCAGGGCTCCCCGCCTCCCGTGCCGAGCTCAGCCCCGGCGCTGCCGGCACAGCCCCCCCCAGGGTCCCCCACTGCCGCGGGGCGAGGGCTGGGGTAACGGCGGCCGGACCCTGCCAGCTCACAGGCAGCTGCCGGCACGCTGGCCCGGGCAGCGCACGGGAGGGAATTCCTGTGGCGAGGATTTCGGTGGTTCAGCATTTATTTCTGCACTGATTTGGGCACAAACCCCCCAATTCCGGCGTTCGCTGGGAAGGAAAGAGCCCGTGGGGATTCTTTCCAGCTTGACGGGGCCCGTTTGTTTCCGCAGCGTTAAAACAGCAGTTTTGCCTCTTTTGGAGGAAATACTTTGCTGAAACACGAGGGGAGAAGCGGCTGGGGAGCCAAGCGGCGGAGCTTGCCGTCCTCCCGCGCCGCCGTGGGCCGCGCAGCCTCAGAGCGGTTTCTCCATCATTTCCGCCCCCCAAACCGAACATTTTTGGCATGGCGGGGGGGCGGCTTGGCTCAGATGGAAGCTGCAGATGGAAAATGACTCCAGAGATCTCCGACCTGCTCGGACCCCCCTGCACCCCCCAGTCGCTGCCCAGACCCACACACCCTCTGCACACTGCAGGATTGGGGGCTGGCCCCCCGTCCCCCCTTGCCGGGGCACGCCGCGAGCCTGCGCCTCTCGCCCGGGCTCCGTTCCCTCACCGCATATGGCGTCTCCATGAGTAATAAAAGCTGCTAATTGCCAACAGATGCCCCAGGAAACCCTGATGCTGCCTCTCGCGGCTGCGTTTGGCTGGGAAGGGAGAGGAGCAGAGCCGGAGCTGGCCCCGGGTCCCACGGAGCGCAGGGCGGAGGGATCCCAGAGCGTGGCGGCTCCCAGCAACCGGAGCGAGAGGCCGCGGCTGCTATTATCAGCAAAATTGGCAGCCAGGCCGAGGCGGCGGGCGAGCACCCCCGGGGAGGGGCCGGTGCCCCTGACCTGCAGCATCGCCCCCGGAGCTCTGCCCCAGCCTCCCACCCCACACCCCCCATGGGGCCGGGGAGCCGCCGCCGAGCCCCACCGCAGCCCCTCGCCGTGCCCAGCCCTGCCAGCCGCTGCAGCCTCTCCTGCAGCCCTCGGGGCAGCCGAAGCCCCCGCCACGGGCCCGGCCCCCTCCCTGTGCCGTGGCTCCAGCATCTGTTGCACAACTGGAGCTGGCGCCAGCCCAGCGCCGGCAAACCCAGGGGCAGGAGGTGGCTGTGCCGGGCCCGGGCCCCCTCGTCTCCCCTTTCTGCTTTGTTTGAGGAGGCTTTAATGGGGGGGAAGAATTTGGCCCCTTCCCTCGCCTCCTCCGTGGGCAGTCGCCCCCTCCTGCTCCAGCCCCCAGCCTGCGTCTCCCCGCACCCCAAACCCGAACTGGGTGGTGCCGGGATGAACTGGGTTATGCAATTAGCACTTCAGCCTTAATGGCACAGCCTGGGGGGCCAAGGAGAGACCCCCCCACTCTGGGGGCAGCATCCTGCCCCTGTGCCCCAGCATGGCTGCGCTGGGGCTGGGAGCAGCATCTCCTGTCCTGTCCCACAGGGGCCCCCGGGCACCCCCCCCCAGCACCCCACTTACGTGGACCCCACACCAGTGGGAACCAGCGAGCTTCTGGCAAGACACTGGGAGGCCAAGGGAGCCAGTGGGAAACCACAGGGCTGGCGCTGCCGCGCGCGGGCAGAGCGGCGGGAGCAGGGAGGGGATCACCACGCAGCACCGGCGGCACGGCCAGGCTGAGCCGGGGCTCCGGGTGGGAGGCGTCTGCCCCCTCCCTCAGCTGTGCCTTGCCACCCCCCCCAGATGCAGCACCCCCAAATGCACGGTCATCTCCTGCAGCACCCTGGCCCCGGACCTTCCCGCACCCTTTTTGGCTCCCATGGGGGTCCCCTCTCCCATGGGCACAGGCTCACCCCTGGCGAGGGACCCCCCGGCAAGGATGCTCGTCCCTCCCGGCCGTGCCGTGCCGGTGCCCAGCTGCCGGCGCTGATTGAGTCATTGCGGGCGCTGGCAGCTCCGTGCGCTCCCGAGGCAGGCTCGGTAACGACGCGCCCTTTTAGCCTGCCTAATTTCATGCCTCGTCTTGCAATCGCATCTTCGCGGCCCCCGGCCTGCGCTGACGAGGACTAAGAGGACTAATTGATGCTGCGGCGGGGGAAAGCGCAGCTGCCCTGGGGCGCCGGCGGCTGGCAGGGCCCCTGACCCCCAGCACCCAGGGGGCTCGGGGTGCCCAGGGCTTGCAGGGTGCTCAGCACCCTGCACAGCACCACAGTGCAGGTGAGGAGTAAACCGGCACCTTGGAGGCTACTGGTCCAAACTGGGCAGCCTCCTTTGCCGGAGATCTCACCAGTGCCAGCGTGCCCCAGGAGCAGGAACCCAGCCATGGCTGCTGGCCCCACTGCCCCACTGCCAGCCCCCCCGGTCCCAACGCCCCGTGTCCCTGCCCGTCCCCACCCCGGTGGCACCCGCAGCGGGGCCGTGGGCAGCACACCCACACTGCAACACCCAGCTCCGGCTGTGCCGATGCCAGGGACGCTCCGGCAGCGTGAGGCACCCCACGTTACATGCCTCTGCGGATCGCATGGTAATTGCCTCCGAAGTTACTAATTTGCTCATAGATTAATTACCATGTAATTTACTGCTCTTGGCTCCTGCGATAAGACGCTCATTTGCGAGGCAGCGCGTGGGTGCGGGCTCAGCCCCAGCCAGCAGGATCCTGCGGGCTCCGGGCAGGGGCACAGCCCCCGCGGGGAGGGGACCGGGGGGAGCAGACAGACCAGGGGTCCCCACTGGGTGACGGCCACCCCCGTCCCCAGCGGGACCCCTGACACGAAGCACGAGGCGGTGGCCGCGGCCCCACGGCACCACAGAGAGTGAACTTTTATTTCCAACAACGACAGCACCTGCCCCGTGGGGTGGGGACGGTGGGGAGGGCTGGGAGGGGGCAGCCACGGGGCCCCGGGGGGGGCGAGGGCAGCCCGGCCCCGGGGGGCGGCCGCTCGCGTGCACACGGTGCACGGCGTGAAGAAACATCCCGGTAGAAAAGAACGAAGATCTGACGGCCTCGACGGCCGGTCCTGCCCCGGGGGGGTGCAGGCGTGATCGGTGGGTGAGCATGGGGGGGCTGCGTGTGTCCCCTCCGCACCCGGTCCGGAGGGTGGCAGGGAGGAGAAACTGCGCGAGGACGGGCAGGAGGCGGCTGCGGCCGGGGGGGGAGTGCGGTCCCTCCTGCGGGGACGGCTCCGGCCAGGCGGGGACCCCCCCAGCCGCCGAGGAGGACACGGAGCAAACCCCACGTCTTGGCTTGTCCTGCCCTGGGGCGACGGCGGCGGCAGCGGGCGCGGGGCTCGTGGGCTCACACCTCCGTCTGGAAGTCGCCGTCGGCTGCATCCAGGCTGGCGCAGGGGCCCTCCCAGTCGGCGCAGCGCAGCTCCAGCCGGTCCCGCTTGGTGCTGGGCAGGGAGCCCAGCGTCATCGCCTTGAACGTGCTCCACGGCTTCGGCGGCGCAGCCGGCGCCTGTGGCTGCTGCTCGTCGGGGCTGGCCGCATCCTGTGGGGCGAGGGGGAGCTGCAGCAAGCGGCTGGGGTGCGGGTCGATGCACGGCTCTGTCCCCCCGGCACCCAGCCCGGGGGCACAGCCACCCCCCTCTGCCCTCCAGCCCCATTCAGGATGGGGTGCATCAGCCCCGGGGGGGCTCAGGCACTTACGTTGGCCGTGCTCTTCTCCCCGCCGCCCGACGAGACGCTCCACCGCTTTTCTCGCTGTAAAAATAACCACAGAGCTCAGCCCCAGCACCCTCCTGGGGACGCCCCGGTCCACCCAGGGGGACGAGGAGGGGTGTGCGGGAGCAGACTGGGGCAGGATGGGGCCCCCAGGACCTCACCTTGGAGGAGCCGGCAGCTGGGGCCCGGTACCGGTCCAGTGTGTGAAACTTCTGGTTGAGCTCGTGGTAGAGCTCGGAGTGGCGCTTCCGCGTGTGCATCACCTTCTGCAGGGCGAGAGCAGAGCCTGCGGCCGTCGGCATGCGACACGGCCCCGCGCCCCTCGGCACCCCCCCTTCCCATCCCTGTCCCCCTCCTCCCGCTCACCCCCTGCCTTCCCGGGGCACCCCGGACGCCCGCTGCGACGCTCCCGCTCGGCGCTGGCGCTTTAATCAAGAGCCAGCGCTCGTTATTGCCTGGTATAAAACCCCCCTGAGCTCGGCCGCTGCTTTGCTGCAGAGGGAACCGGGCACAAGGTGGTTCAGTCCCCGGACGGCGCCTGAGCCCGCGGCAGGCACCGGTGACCCCCGCTGCCGCGGCGGGGCTTACCTCGAAGTCCAGATCAGAGTATCGCAACCTCTTCCTCTGGCAGGGGACACGCAGGGCCCGCAGCAGGGGGAGGAGATGGAGGAGAAAAGGAAAAGGTCTTTGCAGGTCCGGGACGCGGCGGGAGCAGGGCAGGGGAGAAGCTCGTGCCAGCCCCAAGCCATGCCGCTTGCAGGGGCAGAGCCTGGCTGGAGACGCGGGGCTCCCGGCCGAGCCGGGGGACGTGCGGCTTATCCACCGCGCCACCGGGGTGAGGGCAGCCCCCAGCAAAGGGTGGGGTGCCGAGCAGCGAGCACGGGGGCCGCTCGTGCAACCCTGCGTGTGCACAGTCATGCGTGCTCTTGCACGCTCGCCCAGCCCCCTCCCGCACATCCCCCTCCCCACGCGCGTGTCCGTGGGCACGCTCACACGCCAGCCCCCCCGCTCACCTCCAGGGACCCCACTTTCATGGCGGAGCCGGGGACGGTGCGGGGCATGGTGCGGCTGCGCTCCGACAGCTCCGAGGCCAGGATCTGCCGCACGGTGGGATGCTGCTTGAACTGGAGGCCGTAGGGGGCCTTCACCGTCCCGTAGGGCTGGTTCAAGTTCATGTTGACGTGGTCCACCGCGACGAAGCCGGGGTAGGCGTCCCCCTCGGCTGCCGGGCGCCCCGTCCCGCCGGGCACTCCCTCCTCGACGCCGGGACCGAGGGTGCCCTCGTCCCGCGGGAAGGGCTTGAGGCTGCCGGTCCGGCGGGGCAGCACCATGTAGTCGCTCTCCCGCGGGGGCTCGGGCGCCCGCAGCCAGCCGTACTCCAGGGGCCGCAGGCTGCTCTCCGTGCACAGGTAGACGGGACCCGGCGCCTCCAGGCTGAGCTGCTGCGCCGGCGGGTCGCCCAGCTCGCTCAAGCCCGCCACCACGTTGGGCGTCATCTTGGGGACCTGGACCAGGATGCTGGCGGGAGGGATGTTCCCTGGCAGGCTGGAGAAGCCCAGGCCGCCCTCCGAGGTGGTGTTGAGCTTGGGGTCTTCGTCCCCATCCAGGGAGATGCGGGACAAGGTGCCCGTGATGGTGGCGGGGTTGCAGGTGTTCACCTCCTTGAACAGCACTGCGGGCAGGGAGCGGGGTCAGGGCCGGACCCGGGGGTCCCGTGGGAGGGCGGGGAGGCTGGGCCGACCCCCTGCGCGGTGGCATCACGCCCGCCCCGGCACACGCTGCCTGTCCCTCCCAGGCACGGCACGGTGACATCCCCGTCCCCAGCGCAGGGGGCAGGGGAGACCTCACCTGTCTGACACGCCAGGTCAACGTCCTTTTCAAAATCTGTCTATAAAAATACAGAAAGAGGGGAAAGAGAGAGAGAGAGAGGAGAGAAAGAGAGGGGGAGAGATGGGGAAACGAATGCATCTTGGCCAGCACGGGGAGCGGGGGGGTTTGCAAGGGGGACCCTGCTCCAGCCCTGCCGGTGCCCGCTGCAGCCCGTGCCAGCGCTGCCGCACTCACCAGGATCTGCACCTGCCCGTTCTTGCAGGAGTCGGGCGAGTTTTCATTCTCCTCGCTCCTGCACCCCCCCATCTGACACTTCACCACGTCCTGGACCTGCGGGGACAGAACTGGTCACGGCCCCGCGGTCAGGGGTCCCCCCCCGGCACCCCTCTGGGGCCGCCCCACCTCTCGGCGCAGGAACCCGTGTACGGTGATGATGACGAAGCCCTGGACGGAGTTGAAGACGGCGAAGAGGACCTGGAAGAGGATGGAGCGCCGGTCGGTCATGGCGAGCACGGCCGACATCCAGGTCAGCGCCAGCAGAGGCAGGACCACGCAGGAGCTCCACAGCGATGCCCTGGGGCAGGGAGAGAGGGGCCGCGGTGAGCCCACCGCGCCGGGGCTGCCCCGTGACAGCCCCCCGAGCATCGCCCCCAGCCCCGCAAGCGTGGTCGGGGCCGACCGTGCGTGCACGGCATGGAGACCCGAGCCCCAGCACCCTGCAGACGCCGCGTGCCCCGCCAGGCCCGCCGCTGTCCCCTCTTCCTCGGAGTCCCCAAGCCGGCGCTGGCTGGGTGCTCGGGGCACCGCCTTAGGGCATGGGGCCCATGGGCTCCTTCTCCCCCCGGCACAACCCCAGGCTGAGCCATCGGCACCACCGAGCCGGCCCGGGCAGGGCACGGCCACGTGTGTCCCTGTCCCCACGCAGGCAGCGCAGCTGGCAGCGAGGGTGCTGGGGGGACGCAGGGCCACCGTCACCCTCCCACGGCCGCAAGAAAAGCAGAAAGGGGATTTCTTTCTTTTTTAGCAGTGAATTTTGGGGCTGCTTCTATTGCAACTAAACCCCTGGGAGCAGGGACCTCGGGTGGGTGGGTCCCAGCCCACCCCTCTGGACACGTCCCAGCCAGCACCCGTGGGGGCTCACGTGCCGGGAAGAGGGTCCCGGGGATGCCCCCGAGGCCAGGACTGGCCCGTGCCCCATGGCGTGGTGCCCCCCGTGCCCTCCCCGCTCCCAAGCCGCCCCGGGGAAGAGGAGGTGAGCCCCCCGCGCCCTGCCCCCGGCGATGACGTGACCTGCGGGAAGCCATGCCATGCAGACGTGATGGCCGCGGTGGGGCACACGCACCCCGTGCCTGGGGCCGCCCCGAGCACACAGCCTTCGCCCTGCCCGCGGGACCCCCAACCCAGAGCCCGTCCCCCCCCGGGGCAACGCCACCACCCCTCCCCGCTCCCTGGGGTCCAAGGCTGTGCTCGGGGCGGGGGGCGAAGCGGGCGCGTGGCGGGCACTAACATGGCGCTGCTGGCGGTGGCGGAGGTCATGGCCGCGCTGGACACCACGCCGCACTTGGTGCATTTCAGCAGCAGGCTGCCGCAGGGGGGGGGCTCGGAGCTACGTGCCCACCACCCCCCCAGCGCCCCGCGGCCAGGACCGGGCCACGCGGGGATGCGGGCGGAGGG
Organism: Balaeniceps rex; assembly: GCA_013401315.1. NCBI lineage: Eukaryota > Metazoa > Chordata > Aves > Pelecaniformes > Balaenicipitidae > Balaeniceps > Balaeniceps rex. The sequence continues at coordinate 9,369 of VYZW01026177.1, forward strand.
GGGGAGCAAGGCCGTGGGAGAGCAGGATGGCGGGGATGGGGAGGGGGGTCGGACAGATGGACGGACAGATGGATGGACAGACACAGGCAAAAAGCAAATGGGAGAAGGAAAAGAGAAAGAGAGAGAGAGCCGGGTTAGTCGGGGCGGCAGCAGTTAATGATGAGCGGGGGTGGCCAAGCGGCAGCGGGATGGGGCGGGCAGGGCTCAGCCCCCTCCGCTGGCGGCAGGGAGGGGGGTCCGCAGCGTGCGGCTCCCCCTTCCCCGGGGGAAGGTGTGGGGGTGACTGCCCCCCCCAGCTACTGCCCCTCCAGCAGCCCCCAACAAGGGGCTGTGGTTGCCCCGGGCTTGGTCCCCGCCGCCCACTGATGAGGTGAAGTCTGCCCCGTCCTCAGCCCGCTCCTGGAGGAGACCCCATGCCGTGCCCCGCGGCACTGCAGGGCAGGGTGCTCCGCGCCGGCCCCAGGGACACCCCCGCAGGGTGCAGGGCACTTACCCAGCTCGCTGCTTTTTGGACTTATCTGAAATGCCATCGCGGGACATGAGCTTGTTGAACACGATGATGCCGACCAGCATGTTCACCTGCGGCAAGAGCGGCGCCGGGGTTAGGGCCGGGCACGGAGCCCTCCGCAAACCGGGGCCGGCAGCGGCTGCCACGCGCCGGGGGGGGTTTTGGGGGTGCAAGGCTGGGGGTCAGCTCACCAGCACGATGACAGCAGCGGGTCCCACGAAGGCGTAGAGCAAACCGCCCTCCAGCGAGAGCCAGCAGCTGCGGGGGACCGCGGCGTGTCAGGGGCTGACCGAGAGGGGACACCGCCGTCCCCGTCCCCTGCTCCCAGCGCTGCCGCCAGCCCGGAGCAGGCCCCGTGCCCAGCCCTGTCTCCCCGTCCCCACGTACTAGCTCGCCGTCCCGTAGCCTTTGGTCCGTGTGAAGCCGACGGAGACTGCGACCACGAGGGCTGGCAACCCTGGAGAGGGGAGACGAGGCTGGAGCTGCAGGGGGGTGGCATTGCTGTCCCCCGCAGCGTCACCCCTGTGCCAGCCCCCACGGATGGGGACAGGGATGGGGCTCTTCTGGCAGTGCCCCGTGGTCAGAGGGTGCCACGTCGAAAGGACCAAGACACCTGGGTCTGTTTTCCTCCGTTGTGCCTCAGTTTCCCCGTCTGATAACCCTGGGGTGTACGGGGGGCATGCCGTGCCTCCCCTCCACCCCGCCCCGGGACCAGCCCTGCCAGGCTCTTACCCCATCCCAAGCACAGGAAGCGCTTCCTGACCAGGCGTGTCCGGATCCGGCCGATCACCGCCAGGTAGGACTGCCAGGCCTCCGTCAGCACCCAGCAGAAGGACGAGAGGAAGAAGAAGTGGAGGAAGGCGGCTGTCATGGTGCACACGCCCTGTGGGGATGCGGGCACGTCAGGGGGAGGCATCGCGGCACCACCGCGGCCACATGCCCGGCACCGCGGCGGTTAAACTCCCGCGTCCGAGCGAGGTTTGTGTCAAAGCCACCAGCGCGAAGGATTTAATCCCAAGATCGAGTTAATCCAAATCCAATCTGCTGCGGGGAGCCAGCAGGGACGAGGCGACCAGCTGGGAAGAGAGGGCTCGGACCCCGCCGCAGCCCCCGCACCCACCCGGGGACCCTGCGAGGGGGGCACGGCGGCGGCACCCACCTTGCTGAGCATCTGGGACTGGCCCACGAGGATGAGGATGTTGGAAGCCAGGATGGAGACGCAGAAGTTGAGCAGGATGATGGAGCGCTCGGACTTGATGAACCTGCGAGCAGGAGCAGCGTGGGGCCGGGGCGCCCGCCTGTCCCATGTCCCTGTCCCACGTCCCCCACGTGCTGCCGGCGGGCGGGCGCTGTCCTGGGGCAGGGGCAGTGCCAGGCACCCCAGGCACCTCTCCCACCCCGGCTGCCACCGGGGTTATTCTCCTCCCGCCACATTGCACTGAATCACTTCGATGCTGAGCCTCTGCTCACGCCGTGCCCCCCTTCGCCACCCCCTCCCCACATGGTCTCGCGCCCCAGGTGCCCCCCGGGTCGCCGGCTGCCCCCGGGTCACCTCCAGAAAGCAGCGTAGATCACCAGCAGGGTCAGCAGGGCCATGCAGGAGACGGCGCAGCCGATCATCAGCGGCACCGACGGGGTGCCCGAGTGGTCCATGGCCTGGTGGGGAACGGGGCGTGGGGGGGAGCAGCTGAGCCCGGCCCCCCATGGCTGCTCCCCGCCAGCCCCCTGCCCCCC